>BQNB010009464.1:0-86722 GCA_026074375.1 Tanacetum coccineum | reverse complement strand
TGGTCCCTGAGAAATATTTACAAAATAAACCCTATACTATTATCTAATTTCCATTTCAATTTATAACTTTTATATATATATATAATTTATATAATAAAAGTTTCATTTTCCATCTCAATATATACACACACAAACTTATATATCACCCTCTCTCTCTCCCAAATAATCCGGCCACCACCTCCCACCGCCGGCCACCGTCGCGCCGCCGCCGGAAAACTTTTCCGGCGGACATATCCGGCGAAGATCAAAGTTACTCCCCCCACTCCGATCTACCCGATCCACCACCCCACTCGCCCCACGCGCCACTGCCACCACCATCGTCATACACCATCTACATCATCATCAACATCATCATAATACCACCATCATCATCCTTTCGTCATCATCATCACCGTCGCACCACCATAATTTCGTGTGGTTTTAAAACCACCACGAAAAGGGGCTGCGTTCGGTGTGGGTTGTCACCAAAGAAGGGGTGCGTTGGACCCGGGTATGACAACCACGCACGGGGTGCGTTTGGTTGGGACAGCCACCGCACGGGGTGCGGTTTGGTTTGTAAAATAAGCCGAAGAGGGTGTGCGTGGGTCGGGTCGGGCTGTGGGACAGCCGGGGTCGGGATGGGTTTAGCAGCTAGGGGTGTTTGATTGTGGGTTGGGTCGGGTTGGTTTGTGGTAACAGCCGGGTATAAAACCCGGTGAGGGTGCGTCGGGTTTAGCAGCCAACAAGGGTGCGTTGGTTTGGGTTTCATAGCCGGGGTTGGTTTGTGGTAACAACCGGGTATAAACCCGGTGAGGGTGCGTTGGGTTCGGGGCAGCCACCACCCTAAGGTGGGTTTGGGTGGCAGCCACCCAACAAGGGCGTGTTTGGTTCGGTTATAAAAACCAACAGGGGTGTTCGTTTGGTTTGTGGGTTCACAACACCTCGAGGGTGCGTTGGTTTTGTATAGAAACAAGAAAAGGGTGCGCGTGGTTTATTAAGCTCAGATTAGGGTGCGTTTGTTTCAGGTGGCAGCCACCCGACGAGGGAGGCGTTTGGCTGTGACAGCCCCACCTAGGGCGTGTTTGGGTTGGTTTGGGTTTCGGGTCAGCCTAGGGGGGGATGCGATTGGTTTGTCTTATAACACCAAGGGGTGTTTGTTTGTTTGGTTTAACAGCCGGGGGCTGTTGGGTTTGGCTGCGAAAACAGCCGGGGTGCGTCGCGTTTGAGTGTGTTGTCACCGATATAGGGTGAGTTTGGTTTACACCGCAAACTATATTATTTGTTTCATATATTTGATTTAACGAATAATATGTGATGGAATATTGAAACTTGCGCGGTCTAGTTAAAATATGAAATTAATATTAAAACGGGACTTATATTGATGTATAAGCGATATTAGATATGCTTTAGACGAGAATTGAACTGAAAATGGACTTTGGCACCTTTTTATAATGAACGATTTAAATCAGAAAATAGAACATGAGATTCGGGATTCGAGGTTTCGATAACTTAGACTTTAGTTTATAAAATATAACAAATTATATTTTGACGGACGTTTAGACATAAAACGGGACTTCTAACTCCCAATAACGAAGAAACTGGATCGAAATCGGAATATACACTTTAATAGAAAATAAGTTATTTTTAATATATTAAATCTGACATATCTATTGATTAAACGATTTGAGCACTTTCGAGCCCGTTTCAGCCTTCCGGCGAAACACGAAAGTTGTTCGTAATGACGTTTTACTTTGCCGCGAGGATTGTCTGCTTTAAAAGTTAAGATATAGCGGGTCAAAACTAAAGGTCGGTTAATATATTATTTCAATTAATAGTTTTAAGATCATTATTCGGTTCTAAAAACGAAGAGTCTAAAAATAGTAACTTTCTTTAAATATTAGAGATAAGTTATATTGGACGGAAAATAGTATATATTCATATAATATACTAAGGGTTAAGGTTTAAAGACGCGCAAGTGGATTTCTCATCACATGTATATATGTATGTATACATATTAAAATATGTATGATTTCGTGGTAACGATGTACGCATCGTTGGTCGTATTTATTACGTGTTATAATCGAACGACATAATTATAGGTCGTGGTCGAGATCGTTGCAGATTCAGTTGTGATTTAATTGGATTAATTGATCGTGGTCTTTAATCAATGTGAGTTCATAGCCTCGCTTTTCAATCTTTTGAATGTTTTATAACCCGCGAGGGGGATACATGCTTGTCTACAAATTCTTATACTTACTCGGTTATCTTATAACAATGTGATTGTTTTAAGGGATTTTGTGAGTTTATAGCTCCCCTGTTTTTACTCGTTTTACATATATTTGGGGTGAGAACATGCTTGTTTGCAAATGCATTTACATGATTGATTACAAATTGGTTTACATACTTATTTGCATAGCTCGCTATGGGATACATTATTTGACTTCATTTTTGGTCACAAATGCATACTTTACATTTGAAATGATTACGGATTAGCTTAGGCTGATTGAACTGATAACAACAAAATTACTGCCCGGGTGTTCTTGGAGGGGACACCGGTAACGGGAGTACATATTTTTACATTACTGCCCGGGTGTTCTTGGAGGGGACACCGGTAACGGGAGTACATATTTTTACATTACTGCCCGGGTGTTCTTGGAGGGGACACCGGTAACGGGAGTACATATATATATAAGGATCATGACGTGTTAAATCACTTGGAGGGTGATGAGCGGATGTTATGAAATAGATTATTCGGGTGTGGTCCTGTTGGGAGAATTAGCGATCGCCGGGGGTATGAACATTTTATAGCGCGATGTCCACTGTGAAATGTATAAAATAGATCTATTTGGGATTGACATCCCCGTTAGGGTGACTAGCTATCCTTAGGGAGGTACGTTATTATGTCGGATTATATCGTGGGGGACTATCGGGCCTCCCCAACAATACTAATGGACATTTTGTTAATAATATGTGTTATGCATTCTTATAAATCTTTGGGTTAAGATTGTATTTTTGGTGCATAAAAATGTGTCATGCTTTCTTATAAATCTTTGGGATTTTTACATGGTTACTTGTGATGATACAGGTGGATAAAATACATTTATATTTAAACTATTTTATGAACTCACCTACCTTTATGTTGACACTTTTTAAGCATGTTTTTCTCAGGTGCATTGGATGGATTGGACTTATTGTTTGTGCATTGGAGTCTTTACATTTCAAGCTTTTCATTGTGACTCCGACAAATTATGGGACAAATGTATTATTAAATTCAGATTTTTATTAAATCAACAAATGTTATTATTCCAAAGACACCTAGAGGTCGTTCTCTTGTATCTATTGCTGTGTATTACGAAGTAACACCCCAAAGTGGTATTCCACTGCGTTGTTGTATTTTTGGGGGTGTTACATTATCTTTGATAAGCTGGAGCTTGTAGACAAAGCTCTTAAAGAGCTTATTTGCCCTTGTTTAGAGCAAAGGGCTTTGTAAGTCCTCTTTTCTTCATTTTAGCTTATTTACTTGCATCTGCTTATTTACTGCTTATTTATGCTTATTGTCTGTTTGAATGTGCTTATTTATGCTTATTAGTCATGTTTAATGCTTAAAATCCAAGTCTTGTAGTTTAGAATCTAATTGTGCAAGTTTTCTTCAAAACTGTCACTTTTAGCTTTTGTAAACTGTTGGATTTTTAATTTGCTTATTTTAGTGCTTATTTGCTACTGTCTTGTGCTTATTTGTGCTTAATATTGATGTGTGATTATCTTTTGTTGAGTCCCTGTTAGGAATTATGAATTTCTAGTCCTATGTTACTTACTGGTAGTACAAAGTTCCTACTGGTAGTACAAAGTTCCTACTGGTAGTAAGATTTAGATTTAGTCTTCCTGGTCTTTTGGAAAGTCCTGGTCTTTTGGAAAGTATTAAAACAGCCTTAAAAAGCCATTTCAATACTTAAAGGGGTGTTTGGGTTAAGACCCAAAATGGGTCAAAAATGTCTAAAATTTCCTATTTACGGTTCAGTTTTCACCAATTTTTGATCTCACTTTTAGGTTAGTTAGATTAGGTTTTAGGTTATCATTTTTTGAGCATAAGCTCATTGGAGGGTGAACTAAATCTGTTTGAGGTTTTGACTTAAGTTTTGTAGCTTATTCAGTAGCTAATGTTAGGTCTAAAAGTGTTTAGTCTCTATTAAAAATCCAAAAACTAGTAGTGTAGTCATTTGTGCTTATTGTGCTTATTTAGTGGCTTTTCTTAAAAAGTGAATAGGTGGATTAATAAGGATATTCGTGAGTTATTTCCAATAAAGCCCACTCTTTCAGTTTGCCTTATTGGTGATTTTTGCTTATTTTCAATTTGGCCTTCTTTAGGAAAATTTTTAATTTTTGAAGTTTACTACTTTTTGATGCAAATTGAGTTTAGTTAAGTTGTGTTTGCGTTGAATAAAAGATTTTTGGAATAAGATTAAGCAACATATAAGATTTCCGAAACATCTTCTCCTTTTTGTATTTGGGCTTATATTGCGTTAAGTAGTGTCAAAATACAAAAAAGCAAAATGAAAGGACTTTCTGCATTCAGCAGCTATTAAGCCTTTTTTGGCCTGTATTGAGTGCTTATTATTTTTATAAGGTGTATTTGTTAAACGTTGACTTTAAAAACATGTTGTGAACAACTTTCGTGTTTTGCGTTTTTGGCTATTAAAAGACCTTTTTAATTTAGCACTTTTTGGGGACTTGGACTAAAATGGGATTGGGGTTCAGGGTAGGAAAAAAATTATTTTTGTCTTTTGTCACAAATAGTCCTGTCGTTAGTCCATTGTTAGTCTTGTTAGTTTTAGTTTTAAATATTAGTTGGTTTTGTTTTAATTAGTTTAATAGCTTAACATTAGATAAAATTTGGGGCTTTTAATTCTTGTTAAATTTCTGCATTTTGTCTCCCCAATTAGTGTAATTTTTATAAAAATTTCTTATGTACATATTTTTAGTCTAGATTATTTTTATAGTTTTATATCTTTCATTTAAATCTTAAAAAATTCATAAAAAATAAAATATTAATCAGAAAAATATAAACTTTTTTTTTTAAAATTTTCTTTTTTTCAAATATTTTATAGGAAAAATGTTAAAAGTTTCGTAGGTTCATTTTTTCAAAAAATTTATTTTTAAAGAACGGGATTTGTCCCTGTTTTTGTTTTGACTCGTTTTTTGGTCAAACGGACTCCGTCTTTAGTCTAGTTTTTTTTAAACTTCGTTATTTGTCATTTAGAATCTATTTTAGCTTTTAAATTTGTTTTAGGGTTTAAATTGCAAAATTTAGGTTTTTAGCCCTCGTTTTTCGTGCCCGTTTTAGGTTTTAAGTTATATAGCTTTCGTTTTTAGGTTTTATTTAATCGTTTTTGCATATTTAACTTGTAGAAATAGACAACCAATCATAATTTAGTCATATTCAAACACCGATCATCAATTCGTCATTCGATTTTCCATTCAAGCCTCGTTGGGACATAACGACCCGGGAACTCATACTTCCGGTTACATATATATTTTATTTAGTGAATTTTGACTTCTTGCCTTGGTCAAAGGTAATTGGTTGAGTGTTTGCTTATATATTATATATATATATATATATATATTATCATCGAATCAATTTTTGGCGCCGTTGCCGGGGAGGCTGTGAAAACGATTATCGTTACGTTTGACAATTTGTGTTTGAATCTGTGAATATTTTCTTCTATAAAAATATAAAAAGTACAAAAATATTTTTCATTTTCTTTTATTAGTATAATTATCATATAAAAACAAAAGAAAAAACAAAAAATATAAAAACATTGTCCATAAAAAAAGAAATAAAATTCACAAATTGGTAAAAATACCAAAATATAATATTCTCAATTGAGGTATTATCATAATAACTTCCGGTGAACTTGTTGGTTCCCAACTCGAACAAAAGATTTAAAAACTTGCCATTTGTGTCTCTTACGACGTACGGCTCACCTTGAAAAGTTAAACAAACTATAAAGTGGGTATAAGGAGGGTTGTTCCGAGGAACTACGACCCGAAAGGAGAAATAAGCTTCGCGCTATTCCTACTCCTCCGCTCACCTGTGCGTTTATCTTTTTGAGAGCTACCGTGAAGTAAGTAGATTATTTGGTTGAAGTTGTCTTATCTCATTGTCCGTTAAAATCAATTGTGAATAAATCATTGAAAAACCAAAAAAAAATTAGTGTAAATTTTCTTTTTAAATTTCTATTTTGTGCATGCGCACTCGTTCTCAAGCCCGTAGACGTCGACAACCACAAGTCCGACAAACTTCTGTTGAATCACCAAATCTTGAGAAACCAAATAACAATCAAGAAACTTTCAATCCTCCCATAGTTACGATGGACGATAATCGAACTATGGCGCAATTGCTCGAAGCACCCACCGAGGGTTACGAGGATGCGATCGTTGTTCCCAGATCACGCGAACAATTTGAGTCAAGCCCATGGCTTACTTAATCTTGTTCAAAACAAGCAATTTTTTGGACATGATTAAAGATGACCCACTTGCTCACTTCAGATATTTCAACAGATCACTTACGACGATGAAGTTCGCGAACATCCGATTACGTCGTGGGTTAAGCTTATGCTTTTTCCCATTTTTCCCTCGAGGGAGCGCCCGGATTTTGGTCTTGCAAAGAACCCCATCGATTTGATTTACATGGGAGGATCTTGTTGTCGAATTCATTAACAAATTCTTTCTCCTCTAAAACGACAAATTTAGAATTGAAATCACGAGATGTTCAGCAAAAGATTTGACGAATCTTTTATGAGCATGGGGACCGATTCAATGATCTTCTTTAGGGCATGCCCACATCATGGGTTTTCGGAATTGCATCAACTCGATACATTCTATAATGCCTTGAACACAAATGATCAAGATTCATTGAATTCCGCCGTAGGTGGTAACTTTTTGGATAAAATGCCTCGAGAATGTCTAAAAATCATCGAGAGCAAATCCAAAGTTCTTAATTCACGAGAAAACCCGTGTTGCCAAAGTGAGGTACTGCACCTTCCACCTCTGGTATCTCTCCTATGTCTCCAGAACTCAATGATATGGTCTAAGCATGTTCTGATAAGAAAAATCAAATCCCATGCTCTCGACTCACAAATCCCGCATCCGTAACTGGGCGGGCGAGGAAGGTTGTGTGACTTGCGGTGGAGCTCATTCATATCAAAGTTATCGCCACGTTGGCAAAGTTTATCATGACAAACATTCATGCTTACGTCTCTTATGCCACACGCAGCTATTTAAATCAAGGGTTTACAGTGCCCGACTCCAATGGTTGCAAACAAATTCGACCTCCAGATTTCTACCTATGCAAAACCATCAAAACAACCAAAATCGGGGGTTCAATTTCAACCAAAATCGGGGGAACAATTTTAACTAAAATCGGGGTAATAATTTCAGTCAAGGACCAGCTAATCAACCCCCAGCTTATCAAGCCCCTGTTTACCAAGCTCCCAATCCTCAAACACAAGGTGTGTCTAAGACCGATTTTGATTGCTACGTAAAGGCTAATGATGCGGTTATGAGGAATGTGCAAAACCAGGGGCAAAACCTGCTGCAAGCTCAATTGATCAACTAGGCTACTCAATCAAAGGCTTGAATGTATGTAAGTAACTTTATCAAAAATGAATACCGCCTCTAATTTCGGTTCGGGAACTCATCCCAGTGTAACACAATTACCATCACGAAGGAAGATTTGACGGTGATCACCACTGAAGTGGAAGTTGCATATATCTAGGACCCGCGATTCCTTTACTTCATCTTCTCCGCCAAAAAGTGATGAAATAAGTGATGAATCGTGATACCAAGGTTACAAAGGACACGATGCTTCCTACTAATAACAGAAGCACCGAAGATGTCCAACCTCCGGTTGTTCAAGTCCAATCTCATAATCCAATTTCTGAGCCCGTTGTTGATCTCGTTAGTGCTCCGATGCCTAACCAACAAACATCAATTCCATTTCCTTCATAAAGAAATGATGAAAGGCGTCGTGAAAAAGCTAACGACCAAATTGAGAAATTCAACGAAATCTTTAGAGATTTGAGTTTCGAAATTAGCTTTACGGATGCCTTGACCCTTATGCCGAAATATGCCTCAACTCTAAAAACATTAATCGGAAACAAAGAGAAGTTGAGTGAAATGGATAGAACTCCATTGAATGAGAATTGCTCAGCAGTCATCCTAAACAAGTTACCGAAAAAACTTGGAGACCCTGGCCGATTTCTTATTCCATGTGAATTTTCTGGGATTAATACATGCAACGCCTTGGCCGATCTCGGCGCAAGCATTAATCTTATGCCATATTCCGTCTGGAAAGATCTCTCTCTTCCCGAACTAACCCCGACTTGCATGACGCTAGAGCTAGCGGACCGTTCAATCACCGAACCGATCGGTATCGCCAAAGACGTCCGTTTAATGGTGGGAAAGTTCCAGTTTCTAGCAGATTTCATGGTCGTAGATTTTGAACCAGACCCCCGAGTACCTTTAATTCTCAGGAGAAGTTTCTTAAAGACCAGTCGTGCATTGATAGATGTTTACGAAGGTGAAATAACCCTTCGTGTTGGCAAAGAGGCCATCACCTTCAATCTGGACCAAACTTCGAGATACACGGCTAATTACAATCATATGACGGCAAACCGAATCGACGTCATTGAATTGGCATGTGAAGAATACTCGCAAGAAGTTCTAGGTTTTTCTGATTCAGTTGCATACGGTAATCCTTCTCCGGATTACGATCCAATTGTTTCAAATTCTTCACCAACACTAACTCCTTTCGGGGATAGTGATTTTCTCCTTCTCGAAGAAGCAAATGCTTTTATAGCTATCGATGACGAGCCAATTTCACGGGAAATTGATGCTACTTACTATGATCCGGAGGGTGACATTCTTATTCTGGAAGCACTTCTCAATAGTGAACCATTACCTCCTCTTCCGAATCATAAAGATTATTCGCCCGGAATCCGGAAAGAACTTAAAGTTGTTGAAGCTAAAGCCGTTAAATCATCAATTGATGAGCCTCCCGAGGTTGAACTCAAGGACTTGCCACCTCATTTAGAATACGCATTTTTGGAAGGCGACGACAAGTTGCCCGTCATAATTGCGAAAGATTTAAAGGATGAGGAAAAGGCAGCTCTAATCGAGGTTCTAAAGTCCCACAAGCGAGCCATCGCTTGGAAACTTTCTGATATCAAGGGTATCAACCCAGAGTTTTGTACCCACAAAATTCTCATGGAAGAGGACTACGAACCGACGGTTCAGCATCAAAGGCGGGTAAATCCAAAAATCCATGACGTCATCAAGAAAGAAGTTGAAAAACTTCTTGACGCCGGATTAATTTATCCGATCTCTGACAGTCCATGGGTAAGCCCGGTGCATTGTGTACCAAAGAAGGGTGGCATGACCGTCGTCAAGAATGATGAGAATGATCTTATACCAACTCGATTGGTCACAGGGTGGAGAGTGTGCATCGACTATAGAAAGTTGAATGAAGCTACCCGAAAGGACACTTCCACTTAATTCCCTTCATGGACCATAATGCTCGAAAGACTCGCGGTGAAACCAATTCATTATTTACACTTATGGCTTCTCGGGTTATTTTCAGATTCCCATAGACCCGAAGGACCAAGAAAAGACAACCTTTACTTGCCCAAGAAAATGGGAACATTTGCCTATAGCCGCATGCCTTTTTGGGCTATGCAATGCCACCCGACACGTTCCAACGATGTATGATGGCAATCTTCCATGACATACAAAAAGAAAAACAATGGAAGTGTTTTATGGATGACTTTTCAGTCTTCGGATTCTTTCTCTACATGCCTAACCCACTTGGACAAAATGATTTAAAACGTGTGAAGACACCAATTTGGTCCTAAACTGGGAGAAAAGCCATTTCATGGTAAAAGAAGTGTCATTGTTCTGGACACAAATCCTCCAAGTCGGGAATTGAGGACGGTCCGACACGAGCATAAAAGTTTGACGTTATCTGCCAAGCCCACCCACCCGACTACTGTGAAAGGTGTCCGAAGTTTTCTTGGGCACGCCGGTTTTTACCGACGTTTCATACAAGACTTCTCAAAAATAGCCCGCCCAATGACTCACCTGCTTGAAAAAGAGACTCCATTTTTCTTCTCAAAAGAGTGTATAGAAATCCTTAATACACTAAAAGAAAATTGACTGAGGCTCCCGATTTTTGATTGCTCTCGACTGGGACTTGCCCATTCGAACTCATGTGTGATGCAAGTGATTTTTTGCAATTGGGGCAGTCCCTAGGGCAAACAAAAGACAAGCATATTCCAACCAATCACTATGCCTAGCATAACCATAACTGTAAAGCTCAAGCACACTACACTACGACCGAAAAAGAATTACTTGCCGTAGTGTACGCTTTTGAGAAATTTCGGTCATATCTTGTTTTGTCCAAGAGCATAGTGTATACCGACCATTCTGCTATAAAGTATCTCTTCGCTAAAAAGGATGAAAGTCAAGACTGATGCGGTGGATCCTTTTGCTCCAAGAATTCGATGTTGTCATCCCGAGACAAAAAAAAGAGAGCAGAAATCTGAGCCTCCGCTCGATTATCTTTCCAGAACTTGAGAACCCCATCAAGATTAAACTCGAAACAAGGAAATCCACGGAAACATTTCCTCTCGAAACTCTTGGATCGGTTGCTCTTCGTGTTGATAGTACCCCATGGTTTGCAGATTTCGTAAACTACCATGCGGAAATTTCATTGGTCAATGAAGCATCCCAACAGAAAAACAAGTTTTTTCAAAGGATGTCAAACACTAATTTCTGGATGACCCCTTCTTGTTCAAAAATCAGTGCGGCATCAAATGATCCCGGCGTTGTGTGCACTGCAAAGAAGCTCTCGAATTCTCGAAGCTGCCACAAATGCACCCACCGGGGACATCACGGTGCAAAATCTCACCGCCAAAAAAGGTATTTGGATGCCGGATTCTTTTGGCCTTCAATATATAAAAGATGCCCACCCCCTCCCCCCCCCACCTCCCCCCCCCCCCCCCTCCCCCCCCCCCCCCCCCCCAACCCCCCCCACCCCCCCCCCCCCCCCCCCCCCCCCCCCCCCCCCCCCCCCACACCCCCCCCCCCCCCCCCCCCCACCCCCCCCCCCCCCCCCCCCCCCCCCCCCCCCCCCCCCCCCCCCCCCCCCCCCCCCCCCCCCCCCCCCCCCCCCCCCCCCCCCCCCCCCCCCCCCCCACCCCCCCCCCCCCCCCCCCCCCCCCCCCCCCCCACCCCCCCCCCCCCCCCCACCCCCCCCCCCCCCCCCCCACCCCCCCTCACCCCCCCCCCCCCCCCCCCCCCCCCCCCCCCCCCCTCCCCCCCCCCCCCCCCCACCCCCCCCCCCCCCCCCCCCCCCCCCCCCCCCCCCCCACCCATCAACACCCCCCCCCCCCCCCCTCACCCCCCCCCCGCCCACCCCCCCACACCCCCCCCCCCCCCCCCCCCCCCACCCCCCCCCCCCACCCCCCCCCCCCCCCCCCCCCCCCCCCCCCCCCCCTCCCCCCCCCCCCCCCCCCCCCCCCCCCCCCCCCCCCCCCCCCCCCCCCCCCCCCCCCCCCCCCCCCCCCCCCCCCCCCCCCCCCCCCCCCCCCCCCCACCCCCCCCCCCCCCCCCACCGCCCCCACCACCCCCCCCCCCCACCCCCCCCCCCCCCCCACCCCCCCGCCCCCCCCCCCCACCCCCCCCCCCCCCCCCCTCCCCCCACCCCCCCCCCCCCCCGCCCCCCCCCCCACCCCCCCCCCCACCCCCCCCACCCCCCCCCCCCCCCTCCCCCCCCCCCACCCCCCCCCCCCACCCCCCCCCCCACCCCCCCCCCCCACCCCCCCCCCCCCCCCCCCCCCCACCCCCCCCCCCCACCCTCCCCCCCCCCCTCCCCCCCCCCCCCCCCCCCCCCAACCCCCCCTCCCCCACCTTCCCCCCCCCCCCCCCTCCCCCCCCCCCCCCCCCACCCCCCACGAGTTGGTTAAAAATTGCGACTCGTTGCCAACGACAAGGAAAAAATTTCACAAAGGGATGTAAGATGCCTCAAAATTCCATCCAAGTTTTGTGAAATCTTGACGTTTGGGGCATAGACTTGCATCGGACCGTTCCCATCTTCTAGAGGCAGCAAATACATACTCTGGCTAGTCGACTATTTGTTAAAATGGGTTGAAGCAAAGGTGCTCCCCACCAACGACGCCCAAGTAGTGTGCAAATTTCTTAAATCTCTTTTTGCCAGATTTGGTGCTCCCCGTGCCATCATCAGTGATCGTGGAACACATTTTTGCAATGACCAGTTTACAAAGGTCATGCTTAAATATGAGTCACCACGCCTCTGCCGACCGCATATCACCTCCCAGACAATGGGCAGGTTAAAGGTATCGAATCGTGGTTTAAAAAGAATTCTTGAAAGGACAGTGGGTGAAAATCATGCCTCTTGGTCAGACAAACTGGATGACGCTCTCTGGGCCTTCCGTACAACGTACAAAACACCCATCGGGTGCACTCCGTACAAGCTTACTGGGCCCTTAAACATGCAAACTTTGATCTCAAAACCGCGGGTGATCAACGCAAAGTTCAACTCACAGAATTAAGTGAACTGTGTGATCAAGCCTGTGAAAATTCTTTGATTTACAAAGAAAAAACTAAGAGGATTCATGACGCAAGATCAAAAACAGCGTTCCAACATCGGTGATCAAGTCCTTCCTCTTTAACTCAAGATTGAAAATTTCTCCGGCAATTGAAGCCCGCTGGTCAGGACCATTTTACCATTGTTCAAGTTTCACTCGTACGAAAAATAACAAACACACACCAGCTTATACAATAAGCCCCGAAAATAAGCTAAACAGCTTATGGGCTTATTGTGCCAAAACACCCTTAAATACAATTGCCCTTGAGTCTTTAACGAAAAAGACCCAAGGGCGCAGTGGTAGTGTGTGTGGGAGTTAAAGGGGATGTATTGCTTGGTCCCGGGTTCGAGTCTTGCTCACCCGGACCAAGTATCTTCCCCTTTTATTTTTTTTTAAAACTCTAGGGTAGAAAGTGTATAAATCTAAACTAAAGGGTAGGCGGGCAAACTTTAGGAAAGTTACACTATAGTGAAAACGGTTAACCCTACACTATGAAAAAAAATGCAAAACAAACCCTACGCTATTGGCTTATTTTTGGCTTATTAAAAAAGTGCTTTTCAGCCAAAACTCAAAACTACAAAGTTGCTAAGGGGCTTATTCCTAACAACTTTAACAAAAGGACTTTTCACTTTTATCAAAAGAATAAGCTTAAAAATAAGCTTAATTATGACAGAAGCTTAAGAAGCTTTAAAAGCCAAAAAAAACTAAGTCTTTTTTGGACTTTGATCTAATAACTATGCTAAAGTTTAAAATAAGCAAACAAGGTCTTAATTAACTTTAAATAAGCTGAAAGGTAAGGAAAAGCTAAACTAATAAGCTATGGAAAAGGGCTTAAGTGACAGAAACATGAAATAAGCCTAAAAGCTAAACTATTTTACTAAGTTACTTGAGAAATAAGCTAGGTAAAGGGAAAAAATAAGCACACTAACTATCTAACTCAACCATAAAAACTTACTAGGACAACAATTTGAGCTTATGGATAAGGCTTAATAAGCTCAAATCAAAAAATAGACAATCCTAAGCCTAAGTGATTCAAAAACAGCCATAGGGACTTGTTTGGGCTTAAGAAATAACGCCAACCAAATGAGCTTATCAAGGGCTGAAACTTTGAAGACTTATACTAGGGCTTATAAGTTCTTAAAATAAGCCAAATACTTGGGCTTAAGTTGGCTTAAAGGCTGAGAACAATAAGCCTAAAGTTCCCCTTTTGCACCAGGGGAACTTTAAGGCAAAGTTCAAGGGCTTATTTGACAGCTTATTTTAAGCTGTCAAATAAGCTCTAAATGCAAAAAGAAGCTTAAACAGATTGATTACTCTGTCTAAAGGACTTGTGCACAAATTTTGAACTTACTTAGCTTATTTCCTATATTTTAACCTTTGTAATAAGCATTATCTACTTGCATATTGTGGCTGTTGAAAAAGGGATCCTTTTGTGTTTTAAGAAACCTGTGGCAGTTTGAAAAGCTGGTGGTTTTGACTTATAAAGTCAAAAGAACAAAGGCTCTTGACAGCCTTGTTTAGACACACTAAACACACTTTTTTTGAACCTTAAACTTAAACCACAAGTGCTTAATCAAATAAGCACTTGTGGGTTATTTAAAAACCTCACAGTTTTGAACATGATTTGGAAAACCTTAAAAACTTTTTGGACACATATAAACCTTTCTCTAACCAGCTTAAAAATAGCTAAGAGCTAGTTAAAGTCACCCAAATACATCTTAAACCATGCAAATAGCCTTTTTGACCCGTTTTTGGCATCTTGTGACAAACACCTTATTTAAAACTGTCCAAACCAATATAGGCTTAAACATTAAATCCATTTTTAACCCAAAACTTTATAAACCTTTTAATCTACTCTCTTATTTTTGACTTGTTTAAACTATTTTAAGAATAAGAGTTTTAGCTTATTTCGAAAAAATAAGCTTGTTTGCTCCAGCGAGTCTTATTTATCAACATAATTGACAGTTTTAGTGTAAACTAAATTAACTAACTTAACCTTGAACACTAAAAAACCGTAGATATTAGGACTTAAACAACATGTTTGGAAGGAATTTTTATAAAGCATATAAGCTATTGTTAAAGCTAAAAATTAAAGCTAATATGAGAATTTAGATATGAGACCTTGGATTTTTGTATTGTCTCAGAACCAAGGCGACTCTTTAGAGTGAGTGGACTAAAAGCTTTGTCCTAATGGCTCCCTAGCCTCTTTTAATCCCTGAGCAATAAGCTCAATAAGCTTAATATGAGCTTTATTACTTTAAAAGCTTCCAAATTCACAATCAACATGAGTAAATTCAAACTAAAACGTACTTAAGTAACATTGAACAATTATTAAACTGAATTTGAGCGAATTAACATGGATAAGTCAAATTTAGCTTATTGAGAGCTTATTGAGTTTAATAAACGGCTTAATTTTTCATTAAAACTGGAAAATTACAAGTGCATACAGGAGTTAACTTTAAAAATGCTTAAATGACCAATAAAAACTTAACTAAAACTGAGGTAAAAACTAATAAGCTGGTAATAAAAAATGGGGGAATAATTGCCATATGGCGTACATGGGCTATTATGCCGAATATAGTACTAAGTCTTCTTTTTCTTGTTGTGCTTGTTTGTAGACACACAAACACAGGTGTGTTTGTTGTGTGAGAGTGTTTAAAGCTCTAATCTTGGCCCTTCAATCTTCAAAATTCAATCTAAGCCGTCGAAATGGGTCTTGGGGGATGTGGGATTGCCAAGTTGGCAACTTTATGGCTGGGAAAGGTAGTGGAGGAGGGGGGAGATGAATAACCATGGTGATGGTGAAGATTCCATGGGGTAAATACGGTGTAACACCCTCGATGAGTGCGTTTGGGAGGGAAATTTCGAGCGGTGAAGAAAAGGGGGTTGAAAGTATAACAGAGTGAAGGTTTCACTCTTTGGCACAAATGGCCCCTCATGGCTTGTTGTTCATTTGCACGTTTCGTCCCTGTGGTTATATAACTTTTGGGGACTTGGCAAAACAAGTCCCCAAGAGTTATATAACTCTTTTCATACATGGTCCTTGTGGTGTACAAGTTAGGGGGATTGGCAGTTTTGCCCCCCCACTTGTCACTTTGAACAAATTGCAAAATAAGCCCTTGTCTTCTTTTCTTCTCTTTTTTCCTTTATAAATAAGTTTAGGGTTTGGCAATTTCAGCTCTTAAAACTTATTATTCTTTGTCTTTGGCCATGGGTTGACTTGGTGTTGGACTTGACTTTGACCTGATAGATTCTTCTGTTGATTTTGATGGGATTGACTTTTCGGCTTTGATTTGGCTTTGTCTTTCACGTCTTTGCCATTCCGTATAGTCCGGTTTGTCGTTTTGGGTTTGTTTTCGTCCTTTTCTTAGTTATCGTTCCGGCGCACAATACAATTAGCAATAAAACAAGCATATATTTGGCATTTTAAGTCCGTTTTTGGTTATTTTAGCTTGTTTTTAAAGGTAAAAGGTATGTGTATTTAAGCACATACCATTAGTACTACTAGCTACTACTGCTAGTGTAAGTTACTACTGCTAGTGTATATTACTACTGCTAGTTAATACTGCTAGTAATATTAGTACTGCTAGAGTAAAGTTAGTACTGCTAGTGTAACTTAGTATGGTGGTGAAGATTGAAAAAACTTTCTAGTAGTTAATGCCTGCGTATACACAGTTAGTGTTGTGGTCAAAAAGTTACTATTATTGGTGTTGAATGTTAAATGCTGCTGGGATTAAACTGTTGAAAGGATTTAAAGATCTGCTCAGAGACAGAAAAGATAAAGTTTGCTTGTGGGCTATGTATGAGATATTTTTGTAAAAGATACGTATAAGTTAGTTTGTTTAGAAGATCATGATAACTTAGGAAAATATTTTAAAAAATAATCCCAGTAGGACTCTTGGTGTATGAAAGGAGGCCTAAGTATAGAAATTCTATGTTCAGTATCAAATGTTTCAAATCGAGTCAATCATAGAATTGTCATAGCTTCAAGGTTTTGTAACCCTAACACTATTAAGAGTGTTCGTATTATATTGAGGTTGAAAGTTTGGTAAACTATTTTGTTATTGATTTATTCATTACTGTTTGATTTGAAATTTTCTTTAGTATCATTGACTAGATTCCGCATATTAGGTCTTTGATTTTATCATAATCAAAGTTTCAAACATAGTTGTTTTGTATTTATTCAATACAACTTAGACTTATACAAGCTAAGCAAGATCTATTCTATTAGGATCAACACTGTGGACTAAGGATCACCCTCTAGAACAAGTGATAGGAGAACCCTCACGACCAAGTAGGTTATGACAGGAATTCACTTCGAACAATGGTGGACATGTGCATGTATGCATTAACTGTGAAGCATATGGAAACAGTAATGTCACAGATGTATGAAAGACCCTTGCATGGATTGATTCTATGCACGGAGCTTCTCCAGTTCAAAAGCTTTGATTGTTGGGCTGTTAGTTCCTGCTCAGTAATCATAAAACCCCTTACTTTAAAATGGCTATTCAAGAACAAGTATGATGAAGAGAACACGGTCATCAAAAACAAGACTCGTCTGGTTATGAGAGGGTACCGCCAAGAGAAAGGAATATATTTTGAAGAATCCTTCGCTCTGGTTGCTAGGATGGAAGCTATCAGGATATTTTTGGCCTACACTACACACAAATCGTTCATTGTATTTCAAATGGACATGAAATTTGCGTTCTTACCTGATACGTTAAAAGAATACGTGTAATGTTGTCAACTAAAGGTTTCATCGATGCTGATCATCCAAGTCATGTCTACAAGCTAAAGAAGGCACTATATGGGTTAAAGCAAGCACCAAGGGTATGGTATGATGAATTGTCATAGTTTCTCCTATAGAATCACTTCTTCAAAGGCACTATTGATCCAACGCTGTTTCTTAGATGCTTTGACGATGACATCTTAGTGGTACAGGTCTATGTAGACGATATTATCTTTGGTTCTAAAAACCCAAATATACTCAATTATTTGCTGACCTTATGAAAAGCCGCTTCGAAATGTCGATGATGAGGGAAATGATGTTTTTCCTTGGTTTACAAGTTAACCAATCCCCCTGTGGCATATTTATAAACTAGACCAACTACGTGTTATAAATTCTTAAAAAATATGGAATGGAAACTTGTGATCCCGTTGGAACTCCAATGGAGATCAAAGACAAGCTTGACCTTGATAAGAATGGGACTCTAGTCGATGCAACAAAATATCGTAGCATCATTGGTACTCTAATGTATCTTACGTCATGCAGACCGGACATTGTACATGCTACTTGTTTATGTGCTCGGTACAGGCTAAGCCAACCGAGAAGCATCTCAAGGAGGTTAAAAGGATCTTTCGTTATCTCTGAGGAACCGTTAACATGGGTCTCTGGTATATGAAGGATTCTGGTTTTGAATTAACCGGATTTTCAGATGCTGAATATGCGGGATGTAAAGACACCTTCAAGAGCACTTCCGATGGAACTTAATTCTTAGGCGAAATTTTGGGGGTTGGTCATCAAATAAGCAAGACTGTACGGTGCTGTCAAGCGCGGAAGCAGAATATGTGTCTCTATTCGCTTGTTGTGCCCAAGTCTTTTGGATGCGGACATAGTTGACGGATTATGGCTTTCGCTTCAACAAGATTCCAATCTATTGTGATTTGAAATCAGCCATAGCCATATCCTGCAACCCGGTCCAACACTCAAGAACAAAACACGTCGTTGTCTGCTACCATTTCATAAAGGAGCACGTGGAAAAGGGTACCATTGAACAGTATTTTGTCAAGACTGATTACTAATTCATTGACCTTTTCACCAAAGCCCTTCCAGTGGATAGGTTTAACTATTTGGTTCGTCGCCTTGGTATGCACAGTTTGCCTCCACAGGAGCTTGAACGTCTTGCAAAATCATACTAATTCTTTGTATATATTTATCAGAAAAACAAAATACAAAAATATAAAACCAAGAAAAAGAAAATAGAAAATATAAAATCTAGAATAAAAAATATAAAATCAAAAAATTTCAAAAATACCAAAAATAATCTTCTCGGACATGTCTCGACAATCGATAACATTTACGCACCTAGAAATGTTGATTAATATTGACACATGTGTATAAATGAAGTTCGAGCGAGAGTTTCAAAAGCTTTCAAAACATGTCTCTTCAAATTCTTCTCTACGACTTTTAAGTAAATGTCAGCTTAGGACTCGGTCTCTAAAGAAAGGAAAATGTTCATTTATGTACATTTATCCTAAACAACGGGAAGTTCACATCTTCTCGGTCTTGAGCATTATCATATAAACATTCTATGTTTTAAATGCTCAAGAGAAGCACTAAGGAAATGATAATTAATAAGATAAATATAAAATCATTTTCCTAATGAACATAATTTTTCAAGATATTTTAAAAAAGAAAATTTTAAATTCTTTCAAAATTGTTTGCTTAACAAACTGCCACTCCAAGTTTTTACTCTAATCTATTATTGAGGGGGAGTATAATAATAAGATTCATTTAGCATGCTCTCCTGTTCTCCCAAGACTTAGTTAGACTCATGTGAATTACCGGACATTAACTTGTTTTTTAATTCACTGAAATTTCAAAAATTATCACCACATATGCAATTTTTGAGGGGGAGAATAGTGATTAAAAAGTGATCAATAAAGCTTATATGGATAAGATCTTTAATCTATAAGAGCGTTCCTAAACCTCGTATGTGCAAAACTCTTTCATAATATGGTGCATATGTGAAGGGGGAGCTTTTTGGTGATATAAAAAACTCTCAATGTGTTATAAATGATTTCTCGAACACGCTGATTGATTTTTCAATGGTTTTATGGCTACAATGAAAATACCAAAGACCGGCTGATAAGTCACTTGAATCTTGAATCAATCATATCAACATGCAAGATTAGAGAGAATGAGAGCAAGTGAAGGGAAAATTCAAATATTATTATGGAGGGAAAATTAAGAGTTGGTTACAAGATCATTACCCTCTAATGAAGATTAGAGGGCTATTTATAGGCAAAGGGAGGGAGGCTTCCCTTCCTTATTTTCTAACTTGACAATAATAGTCCCTAGACTTTGGATATTATGCTATTTCTTACTTAATGCATAATAAACCTTATTACAAGCTATATTAAACTTAACAAAACAAAGTCTAATATCAAAATATAATAAAACCACATAATCGACACTTTTCCATAAACCTAACAATCTCCCCCTAAGGGTCGATTATTTTGGGCGTTCCCTCCTTGGTCCAAGTGGTCTTCCATTCACATACATCTCCTATCTTCTCATTTGATCTCGATAATTCAATCGAACTTCAATCTCTTCTTTAAACAACTTAAGAAATTCCACTTCATCATTTGTGAGATCAATTTGCACATAGCCATACTTGACATCATTATAATAACTCTTTAGACCTTCAAGCGTTCTTCTCAGGGTTGCATCACAAAACTTGTGTATCTCTGAAGGTCTCATCACCCTTTTCTCGTTCTTGCTGTTAGTGTAAATGATTCCATGTACAGGCTTATAGACAATAGAAAACACATCATGTTCTTCAATTCCTGGGAATGTAATTGTTGGTGCAGTGAGATTAATCTTATGTTGATAACTTTCGATTCCAAGTTAGAAATCGTGCACTCTCTCCCATATCACCGAACTCCTGATGAACACTGATAGAGACAATAGCAATCCTATATTAGCATAATCAGGTACCTTGTTATTCATGATCAGCAGATACATGTCTTCAATGTCATTCTTATTAAGGTTCTTGTAATCTGGCTCGGTTATGGACACTATGCAACCATTTGCTCTTCTTGCCACAATCTTTGTAATAAACTTATGTTCATGACCCAATTCCCAGAATGTCTTAATGACTTGAACGATCTTAGAGTTTGAATAGATCTCTTCCTTTGGTCTTCCAGGTTCTTTCTGTCTCCTTATGTAAAATATCTTTGCATGAGGATTCTTCCAGTTTTCAACACCATATCTTGCATAAGGATTAAACTTATTTATATACTTATTAACCCATCTAGAAGTCCGTTCTTTAATATCATCATCATCGAAGACAATTGCTGGAAATTTATGAAGTGACAAAACGATCTTTTTAGGTCCCGAATTTCCTTTCTTTAAGTACAAAAGGTCTTGATTGATCAGAGATAGTGCTGGAGCTTCAGGATCTCTTTGACAGTTTTAAACTAATGGTGTGATCTTTCGTGGATGCGGAGATATAAGAATTTCCTTTCTACTTTCCCAAACAATGTCACTTTGTAAGAAGTTCTTCATCTGATCAATGTGATACTGATGTTCATCTCCTGAAGTACATCTTTGTCTTAGCATCTCATCCGCCATCTTCTTTAACTTAGCTTTATCAATCGTTAAAGATATCTCTTCCATGATGTCTTGTGATACTTGCTTAGTTGGAATCTCATCATCATCAGAAGCATAAGATTCAGTCAAATCAAAAATTCATTCATATTGTTTCTTGATTACTGAAGATAGAGGACCTAGTTCCTCTGCATTTTCTTGTTCCAGATGAGAATCTCCAGATACATAGTCTACTCCAATGTCTTTTGCCCTTTTTGCACTATTCTACCCTTCAGGATGAGCATCATCATGAGGATCGTCCCGATCTCTTGTGCGAATAGCAGAAGGTCTACAAGGAGTTTGTTGTACCGGAGTCTGCTCAAACTTCATTCGAAGAGCCAACCAGATTGCTATGTCTTATTGTTGAAGAAAAGGATCAGCCTTCATAGCAAGGTACAATTGATGTTGGTTTTTCTGGAATAGAGGATGAGTGACAATGTTGCTACAGACCGAACATGAAGAAATATGACCCGACATATAACTGCGTAAAGATGCATTAACTAAAGAAGGAATAGCATTGTCAATTGCATTCTGAATCTGTGATGATATATGTTCCTGCTCACGGCCCGTTCGTTCAAGATGCTTTAGAGTTTAATCTTTCTGTTCTTTTGTTGTAGTTTTCCTTTTAGAATCAATCCTTTCGCATAGTTTCACAAGGAACTTGATCCGGATACCTTGTGCAGGAACTTCCTTCATTCTTAAACTTGGCGTCTGTTACTTTCTTCTTGCACCAATAAAGGTAGCATTTCCATATGAATCATGACGATTTATCAACAAGTTGATCACTTTGATGCTTGTGGCATGATCCTTCTGAGATGTGCAAATAAAGTAACCATATCGTCAATGTGATTCATTGAAAAGAAGTCTTGTATCTTTTCGAATTGACTTGGGTTTTGCCTTGATCAATGACAAAAGATGATTGGTTTTTGTTAACTTTGGTGCAACTGAACCTGATGATGGTGTAGGATGAGTAACCGTCAATTCCTAGAGTTTCTTGGTATCTGAAGATACGAGAGTAGAGAAATTCCTAGGTGATCTAGTTGATGAGTCAATTGTTAAAATCCTAGACTCTTCTACATTCTTCCCTTTCACCCTTCTCCTTAATTCAAACACTTCATCAGTTATTTCCTCTTCTTCATCATCAACATTTATAGGTATAACAATATCTGGTTCTACCTCCGTGGTCTTTCTAGTTTCTTCCTCCTTTTCCTGAACAATCCCCACCTCCGGACTTTCCTTATCACTGCTGGGCTCTAACCTAGTGCCGGGAATAGATGTGTCATCATGCCTAGGGGGTGAACTATCATTAACATTCTCAGGATTTTCAACAAGCTTCTCAATCTCCTCAGCTGCCAAGTGTTCGTCTACTAGCACCACATTTTCTCTTGCTTCTTGTTCTTCACGACTCTTGTGCTCAGCAAGACTTACTTGAATCGTGTCTTGTAAAATCATCTCATTAGCTTTTTCTGCTGTTAGCACAAGAACAGGTGGTGTTAGTCGTGCAGATTACCTTGACGGTAATCGAAAATGAATCACAGTTGATCGTTTTAGAACACTTGACTCAGCTGGCTCCGTATCAGGGTTAGGTGACCTAGGGGCGCTAGTTGTCCTATGCGTTCTCTGGGTAGACTCAGTCGGCTGTGACTGAATCAGAGGAACATCTAGCCCAAACACATCTGCATACATCTTATAATTCTTTATTAGCTTCATCTCAACTGTGATCATCCATGTTAGTATTCGCATCCCAACCTTGTTCTTGTTTCTTCCTAAATTGAAGATATGCTTCATAATATCATCATCTTGAAGATTGTAATAAGCATCTCGAGCACGCCTTGAAATTTCAGGAAAGATAGTCATATAATGACTGATGATGATCTTCGTAAATCGTGGGTATGGGTATCGATAGTGGCAGGATGATTGAAGCGGCAATAGTAATTGCCTTTCCCACATTAACTATTGCATAATCCAACAAGAATGTTATTAACAAAGCATCATATTACATTTGCATTATCTGCAAATGGCGGTGGGGTCCCATTCCCGTTAACACGTGTAGGCAAAGCACTTGGAGACTATCTGCAGAATGTCTGCCAAGGCTATAGAAGACTGTATCTTGAAATTAGGACACAGACTTGAGTTCCATTGTATATCATGCACTTGTTTGTAACTGGGAACCATATAGAGAATGTTGGTGGTTGCACAATACGAAGCCTTGATTGTTATCCTTTGCTTTGCGGAAGATGAAAGATTTTTCTGAAATCATCCAGAGTAAGTGTATGACTCTTTTACTACTCCAGCAGAATACTTGAGTCGATTCTTTTATCCGTCTTCTTTTCAAAGTATGCTGAAATGTGCATATAATCCAAGGTTTCGGTATGTTGATGCTGCCCCAATTGCTGAATCGTAACGATTTGTTCGTAAATAATATTCATCAGATCTTGCTCTCTGCATGGACATTGACATTCTCAAGTCAACCTTCTTTTGGCATCATGAGTTCATATCGCTTGTTTGGAGGACTCAGATCAGTTGTTGAACATCAGTTTTGTTGTGTTTGTTGCCTTGATGATATCTGAATGAATCCATTTGAAGTGTTAGGAAACAAATAATTCTTTTGACATTTTTGTGTTTTTCCTCTTTGTCTGTTTTTATATGTTCTGGCAATTCTGTAACATTTCTGATTTTCACGTATTGTACGACTTTTTAATGTCAACAATTTATATTAGTCCGATACGCGTTTACTTTTAATTTTGTCGTTAAAGTTAAATCGCGTATTAGACTAAAATGTATCTAATTTAAGTAATGGTACCAAATAAATAAGGTTTATGTCCAGGGTTCCTGTTTAGTTGTCAAATTATAATTTAAGCAAATGTAATTATCAACTTTGCTCAGTTATATTTTATTGGTCACGTAAAATGACTTAACGTTCGCAATAAATTAACTTGATGCACATCGAAATTCCCTAGACTTACCTTGACTTCAAACGAGTACACTTTAAAATATCTAGTATAATATTTAATCAAATATCTTGTGTTCACTTCTCAAAACCACGAATGTGGTCAAATATAATACACAAAAATCGTCCTAGTGAGATTTCATGATCACAAAATCTTTCAATTAACTAGAAAGTCTTCCCATGAACTTGTACAACTTCTTTTTTTCATTAATGCTAGTCAAGTCTTGTTCCTACAAGATGCATTTCAAGAATTTAGGCCAAGTGATTCATTCTTTTTGCTTCATGAGTCGTGACTTTGGCAACCAAGATACAAGGATCATACAATCTTGTATATCTAGTGATATCTTGTACAAATATTTGCTAATTAAAGTTCTTGTCTCATGATGGGATGGCTAAAGTCAAGTGGAGCAAGCCAAAATATCTCAAACAACCAACTAAGGCTCGTTGGTTTATGATGTTGTGGCTAAGAAGCTTAACTAGCTCACTATGCCTATAAATAGCTACTCACATTGTCACTTGATACTTTTCCACAACTCATTGAACCTTTAAACAAGAAACTCAATCCCATTTTGTGTTTCTTCTTCTTGTTCTCGTTCACAGCCAACAACAACACACAAAAATCCAAAATATTCACTTGTTATATTCAAGCAATAACAAATGACTACCACTTGAAAACAACAAGGTTTCATTTTCTTCTTTTGTCTCTTGAACCCACGACAGAAACAAGAGCAACACAAAGTTTCATTCTTTCTTTTTGACTTTTGACCCACGACAGAAAGAAAACAAAAATACTTGGGTTCGAGATTGGGTTTAAGCTTTGAAGCTTTATTTCGACACGTTTGGGTGTCGGGTTGTTACTCTTACTCGCAAAACAATCATAGGACCATTGTAAGTCTCGTTTAGACATTCATTTGTGCCATATATGTCTCGTATATCATTATATATGTCGAACAAATACTTGTGTGGTGCAAGTCACGATTTAAAACTTGTTAAGAAATCAAAATGAGGCTAAATGATTTGTTAAAACCATGCGTAACACGTAACCCACTTCGGGTCGTGCTTGCTAGCATAGCACCTCGACATGGTGGGACAAGAGTCACGTTTGGTTTACGAGCATACTCATTATGGAAGTTCAAATGCCCCATGGTTTCAACTTCATGCTTGTCAGATAGAATTTATATGTATATATACCATGCGTAAGCATGAGGGTATACGAGTGACAAAGGTTGCTTGTTCGACCCGCGTATGCATAAGCTATAGATATAGTGGCGTTAAGAAAAGCAAACGAACAAGTCATATACCACTCGAGTTAGTCACGGTTAAAAATGAACTCTTTGTTAAGCTAAATGGGTTACTAACTCGTAAACTCCATTCGGCCCGGCAAGTGACTTAACTAAGGATGGCGTTTTTAAGGTAGTTCGTTAGAAGGTAAAGCCACGGTATAATAAACATGGTTTTTTTTAGTTTCACTTAATAACAAATATTCAATAAAAACCGTAATAAAAGTCGAGGTTCAAACGCGACCCTTAAGACGTAAAAATAGACAAATCTACACGTAAACTTTACCGTGTAAATAGTTGACTCGATTATAAGAGGCACGGTTGTTGTTTTTGTAGTATTCTAAAATATGGTTTTGCATGATAAAAGGCGGGTAACTTAAATCAAGCATATTTTAGCACAATGTTATAAACATGAGTGAGCCATGTTTACTCAAAAGAAAAGAAAGAAAAAAAAAGAAAGTGGCATAAGCCACTGTTGACTTCAATTTTTGTTGTTGTTATTTCGGTACTACGCCAGAGGGCACGCCCCACCCTAGTCCAATATTTTTTTTTTTCTCTTTTAAACTCATTGCTATTTCTTTTCTTTATTTAAAGCTAGGAATGCACAAATGGTAAATTATAGGGTCTAGTTATTACATTTTGAAACTATAAGGTTTAAAACGTAAATAATAATATTTTTTTTACCTAGTGTTTATATTGTAAAATAAAATACTTTAGAGTATTTTATGAGCCAGGGATTAATTAAAACATTTAACGAGACAATCGAATATAAATATATTCGGATTATAAACGGGTTTAATTAATAACACCGGGGGGGGGGGAGATTTTAATAAATAAAGTATATTTATTAAATAACGATTTCACGTTTTCAAGATACAACGAAATGATAAATAAAATTAATCGTGGGCACCACCACACAAGTGATAACAGTATATATACTTAAATGATAACAGTATATATAAAAACAAGTGATAACAGTATATATATAAACTTAAAATGAAATTTAGTTTATTATTATAGAGTCGTTCGTTAGTTTTAACAAGGTTAACTATGACGTGACCGTATTGACTTAGGTGTTTGACGGTTGTTGGTTCGATACCTGCTTGGATTTTTTTATCAAACTGGAATGCCTGCTAAGGGTGAGTTCATGGTCCCCACAGTTTTTTTTATCCATTTTTATAATTGATTTATAATCTTTGGGGTGTGATAACATGGCTTGGTTTGTTACAAACTGGGAAGCAAGTGTACATTTTATTTAAATGGTGATGTGTTTGCCTAAGTAGCGATATAAACCCACTGAGCCCATTATCCATGAACTGTCCAATTGCATAGTCGTAGTTGGGAATTACACTTAATGCGAGCGCGAATGTTATAATTGATCTATTTGGGATTGACATCCCCGTTTGGGGTGATTAGCGCTCATTGTTGTCGGATTTTACGGACAACAAACGTTTTTTACCATGCTCGGGTTCGGGATGTTTCGGGTTAGAACATCGTCTGGGGGGGCATTATTCTGGGCAAATTAATTGCACACAGATATGGTCGAGTTCGGTGTATGAGCTTAGCAAAACAATAATTACTTTTTGAGATGTTTGTTCCTGTTGCTTATTCATACTCTTGGAAAATCTTGCGGTCATACTGTTGGTTACATTAAACCTATGACTTCCCAACTTATTGTTGACGATGGTAAAGCATGTTTTTTCAGGTCTGTAGGGCATGAGATGACGTGATGACATTGGAGGTTTTATGGGATGTCAAAGCTAGAGATTTGTAGTCATAATATCTGTTATGTGAACCAATACTAAATGCGGTCTTTATCTTTCACGTTAGACGATTTTAAAGCCTTGTGCTTATGATAATAAACGAATAACTTGTTTATCCAATGTATCTTTTTTCTAAAGTCCACACTTAGTGGTCGTTCTTATATCTTGTGCTATTGACCCATAATGTAACGCTCTCGGGATATTCAATATTCACGCTGCATACTCTGATTTGTGGGTTGTTACAGTTGGATCAAGAGCTATACGGTTTTATAGAGAAACTAGGGTAAATGTTTTTGGTCTAAACTATATACAGTATTCATGGGACGGTCGTATCACTTCGAGTGCATTATGGGATACTATGTGTTTAGGGTATGACTGTTATAGAGTTGCATTAGTAGAGCAATACATGTGTTTCAGTATATGATTACGGTTTATGATACATATTAAGTATTTTACGGTAAGGTCTTATATATTATACTTATATAGCTACTTTGATTTTCAGGATTCAGTCATGTCGGATTCAGAAGGTTCTACGGTTACTTACACTTCTGTCTACACCGACTCTGAACCCGGGAGAGTCTTCTGGGGTACCGACGAAGAGGTATCTGAGGGAGGCGTTCCCCGAGTTATCGTATACGGATACGATGGATTTCCTATTCAGCCCGTTCCTCAAGACGAGGACGAGCGTGAGCCTAGATTCATAGAGGTACATAACACTGACTTTGTGCCAGAGCCTGTATACCCCGAGTACATGCCACTAGAGGATGAGCATGTATTCCCGGCTGAGGAACAGCCACTACCACCTGTTGATTCACCCACTGCCGAGTCACCTGGATACGTTGCTGAGTCAGATCCCGAAGAGGATCCCGAGTACGAGGATGACGAGGAGCAGGATGGTCCGGTAGACTATCCCATGGGCGGGGGAGATGATGGGGGAGACGATGATGGCGATTCATCTGGGGATGACGCCGATGATGAGGATGAGGATATGGAGAAGGAAGAGGAGGATGAGGAAGAAGAGGATGAGGAAGAGGAGGAGGAGGAGGAGCACATAGTATTTGGCCGCTCCACCGCTGTCCCATTGTTATACCTATTGTTGAGTTGTTTCCCTAACCGAGGGGACAGTGCTATTATACAAAAACCACACCACCTGATTTACCACCAATGGTGCCAGGATTTTCAGTCCGGTCTCAGCTCTGTTATCCATTCCATCTACGGCAGATGTCGAGAGACTTCTAGCCTTACATATCCACACTTTCCACACTGACCTCATTATCACCACCTTTTGAAGGGGAGCGTCTTGTAGGCTGACGGGTCCACCTGTACATCCATCACCATACTTTTACCATCATCTGGGTGTATAACCCAAACCAGGGCACTAAGGACTAATCACTCAGGCCCTAATTGTATGCAGCAGTCACAGCCGCATTACATCACCTTTATTACCTCCATTATTTGTTGGCCGTTGGGATAAGATTCCGAGTCTGAGATGCACCTCGCAAGACTGGTCCTGCTTGTTTGCTATGATCTAGGTCGGGCGGGAGGGAGTCGACCTCTCGACCATTATGGGGGTCGAGGGACAGGTTAGGGTTTGTTTAGTACAGTTGATATGGAGGCGAGATGACAGGGGGTCAGGGATGTAGGGTATGGTATTAGGGATACATGGATAGACCCAGCAGAGGCAGTTCTTGCTATAACACCTAAGACCGTTGAGGAAGTCAACACTAGGGTTGTAGAGCTTGCTGAGCTCCATGAGTATGACACACAAGACTTATATGCCCTTCTAGAGGATGCTCAGGATGGTAGGTCTAGGATATCATAGCAAGTCGATAAGAACTCGCAGCGAGTTGACTTACTCATGGAGATAGGATGAACTCAGGATAGACAGTATGGATGTAGAGGAGGAGGCCTATGCAGCTCGCGGGGCATGGAACCACCTATGGACTGAGTCGGGAGACCTGATCAGGAGCTTCAGACCCAACCATGATCACGTTTATGCATACGAGGACTCACTTCAGACTATCAGACTCAGCTCCAGCTTCAGTGTACTCTCATTCAGACTCAGCACCAGGTATCGAGACCGTTTTTCAGATGCTGCAGAATGCGATGGAAACAGCTGCGAGGAGATGATCGTGGACGTTCAGCCCAGTTGACAGAGGCCCTTCGCCTTGTCAAGACATGAGGCGGGAGTATAGGGCGGACATGCAGACAGGAGTTGCTATCCAGCGAGAGAGTGCGGAGAGAGAGACAACCAGGACCGGATGCTATAATCCCAGATCACCAGGAGGCTACTGGGGACTCGAAGAGTCACACTTAGCTGTTAGGTCATTTTCTTTTGTAGGGGCTGTTTGGAACAGGCCATGTTAAGTAATTAGGGGTACTCCCGCTAATATAGCCTTAGATCTTTATTTATCTTTTGTACGCACTATTTATGTATAATTTTTCTCAAAGTTCATATATGAAAATGGATGGATTATGTTGCTTTATATATCTTTGTTTGTGTTGTGTTGTTCATCTTTTTATCCCTGATTTGTTGTCATCTAAATCATGATTTCGATCTCACGTTTCTGTCTTTTATGGTTAGTCAAATCATGGTCAGAACCAGAAGAGGACAGACTCCACCACTAGCCAACCCTAACAACACTAACAACATGACTCCAGAAGCTGTGCAAACCATGATCGATCAAGCTCTTTTGAGAAATTCCGGTGGCGGAGATGGAAGCCACAGTTCGCATGCAAATAACCCAAGGAACATGCATACTGCACGTCCTTGCTACTACGCCGATTTCATGAAGTGTCATCTTTAAACTTCAAAGGGACAGAAGGCGGTGGTTGGTTTTAACACGTTGGATAGAGAAAATGGAATCCGTTTTCAACATTAGCGGGTGTGCTGTGGAAAATCAGGTCAAATTTGCTACCTGTACTTTGATGGATGCTGCCTTGACTTGGTGGAACAGTCTGATCAGGTCACTGGGTCCTGATGCCTACAATATGACTTGGGTTGTGCTTAAGAAAAAGATGACTGATAAATACTGTCCACTGGGAGAGGTTCAGAAACTGGAAATTGAGCTATGGAATCTGAAGGTTAAGGGGAATGATGTTCCTGCTTACACAAACCGCTTCCAAGAAACTAGCTTACTCTGCACCAAGTTCGTGTCCACTGAGACTGAGAAGGTGACCAAATACATCAGCGGACTTCCTGATAACATTTATGGGAATGTCAAGTCTGCTAGACCCAAGACGTTGGATGAGACAATCGAGTTGGCCAACGAATTAATGGATCAGAAGCTACGCACCTATGCGGAAAGACAGTCTGATAGCAAGAGGAAGGCAGATGACATCTCCAGAAACAACCAGCAACCTTTCAAGAAGCAGAATGTCGCGAAAGCATACAACCTGGGAACTGCTGAGAAAAAGACCTATGAGGGGAATGCGCCAAAGTGCACAAAGTGCCAACGCCATCACCCTGGCCCGTGCACTCTGAAGTGTCACCAATGCGGAAACAAATGGACATTTATGCCCGCGATTGCAGGCGCTGGCAACACCAATGCTACTAATAATCGAGTGGTGGCAATGGTTGGCCCAAACCCCAAGGGGAATGGTTGTTTGACGTGTGGAAAATCAGGGACATTTAAGAGATTGTCCTAAGTGAAGAACAAAAGGGGGGGGAAATGATAATGCTCAAGATGGGGTGTATGCTGTGGGTAATGCAGAGAGGAATGGAAATGCTGCGGGGAACCCGGACTCGAATGTCGTCACGGGTACGTTCCTCTTAAACAACCGCTATGCATCTATATTGTTTGATACGGGTGCCGATAGAAGTTTCATGTCCACTGCATTTAGCTCCCTAATTGGCATCATCCCAACTCCATTAGATAATCACTATGATGTTGAATTAGCTGATGGGAAAATAGTAGAGGTAAACACTATTATACGGGGCTGTACTTTAAATTTCCTGAATCACCCTTTCACCATAGATCTTATGCCCGTGGAACTTGGTAGTTTCGACGTCATTATCGGTATGGACTGGTTGAGAAGGCATCACGCCGTGATCGTATGTGACGAGAAGTTGGTTCGAGTTCCTTTTGGGAACGAAACCTTAGTCTTCCATGGAGCGGAGAGTTACATCGGAAGAGAATCTCGGTTGACGGTTATCTCATGTTCTAAAGTTCAAGAATACATGGCGAAGGGATGTTATGTCTTTTTGGCACAGATATCCGCAACCAAGGAGGATGACAAGTCTGGAGGAAACTGTCATTGGATTCGTAACCTATCGTTCGAGAATTTCCTGAAAGTGATTTCCGAGATTTGCCAGACTTACCTCCAGTTTCGGACGGGTAGAATTTCAGATCGATCTAATTCAAGGTGCTGAGTGTGGCACTCGAGCACCATACCGCTTAGCTCCATCTGAGATGAAGGAATTGTCGGAACAACTCCAAGAGCTTTCCGACAAGGATTTCATAAGACCCAGTTCCTCACCTTGGGGAGCCCCGGTCTTATTCGTTAAGAAGAAAGATGGCTCATTCAGAATGTGCATCGACTACAGGGAGTTGAATAAACTGACGGTGAAGAATCGTTATCCATTACCACGGATCGATGATCTCTTTGATCAACTCCAAGGATCCAGCATCTCTTTTGATATGAACTATGACACATTTATTAAAAAATTTAAGAGAAAACCTTCAACTTCTTAAAATTATTTTAAGAAAGAGTATCATTTGACACAATAACAGATTTTGCAGACTACTTTTCAAAAAATCATGTGACCAAACTTTTATGTAATCATAAACCCACAACGGAAGGGACACTAAGACATCTCACTCCTATTTGTTCATTGCGGGAGAAAAACGGTCGTAGCCGGACATGTCTTAGTCCACTTAAACAATTGAGATTTGAAATTAACATATTTATAACAACTTTGATAGAACATTTTCAAAAATCGTGTGACAACACTTTTCATGTAATCACAAACCCACAACTGAATGGACACTAAGACACTCACTCCTCATTCTGTTCATTGCAGAAAACGGCCGTAGCCGGACATGTCTTAGTCACTTTAAACAATGAGTTTTGAAATTAAACATATTTATAACAACTTGATTCTTTCACATTTGATTATGAAGTGTTGTTTAAATCCATGAATACATACACTATCTATTTCATTAATTCGAATGGACTCGTAAGACACTCATTCCTCATTTATTCAATGCCAGAAAACGGTCGAAAACCGGCATTGACTTAGTCCACTTAAACAATTACGAATAGATATATATGATCCATAGCATAGAATTCATGAAAACATTGATCAAAATTATTTGTCAGATTTTCAGCACATTAGAAACTGATCGTTTTGTTTTTCACAGACATTCACACAATTACAATCATGAAACAACAACAATATTACAAAACATTTTCATAAAACCACAAACAATTAAACTGATGTCACCAATAACCTTTACTGAATTTGACCTTTTGTTGACTACCGATTTTGACTGTTGAACCTTACCCGATTTTGACCAATAAACCTTGTGCACAAGAAAAGTAAAGTCTGGGTAACTGACAGATTCGGTAATGTTCTACCGAGTTTAATCAAAATTCAATCCTAACGATTCTATGATCATTTTATGGCCTTAATTCACTTTTTACACTAAATCTAAGCCTAAGATTATTTAGAAAGTACAAAAACTCGGTAAGACACTTTTTACGCTTAAACTCGGTAAACCTCATCTTTACCGAGTTCAAACTCGGTAATCCCAAATTCCTCAAAAACACCTAAAACATATATATACACTTACGTTTGAGTAAGAAGTGAAGTTACAATCGTTGTTATGAACTTAGTTATCGAAAAACACACTTCTACTCAAATTCGGTAAATAGATTCGGTAAAAAGGAAAAGTAGAAAATGAAATGAAAATCCTTTATATAGCCACCGAAAACAGTTTGTAAATTTGACATTTGCAGCCCCTGTACTTACCTTTTACCGAAAACTGTTGAAAAATTTACACATTCAGTCCCCTGTCTGTCCTTGATTCTTTTACCAAAAACATTTGTAAACAATTTTTTACACATTCAGTCCTTGTACTTTATCATTTTGAATTTTTGGTTTTGAATTTACCCAAACTCCCCCTTAAACAATGAATCTTTTCAAACACTCCCCCTTGAAGTGACAATTTTGTTAAATTCATAGTCCGAAACTGAAAAATTGTTACTTTTTCAACTAAAAAACTCCCCCTCGAAAATATACCATTTCCAAATTAAGTCATCATGAGTTTTTATTATCGAAAAGATGTTTGTGAATGAAAATTATAATAACTCCCCCTTGGATCATGATTCCGTATTTTGCAATGTAAAATGTTTTAATAAGAAACTTTGGAATCATGAAACAAAAGATTGTAATTCTTTTTAAATTAGGTTTTTTTTAATAAAAAATGTTGTCAAAGTCTTTGTGTTATTTTGAAATAGTTTTGTACATGATTGTGATGTATGATCATTTTTACGATGATACCTTTGTCAGACTTTCAACTGAGGTGGAGTCATGCATCTCATACCAATGCGATGAACTAGATACTCAAAGCGTTCTTTTAGAAGCGCCTTAGTAAATAGATACACAGTTGGTTATGTCTGTTCCGACAAAGTAAATTTCACAGTACCCCTCTTTTAGTGTTCTTTAATAAAATGATACCGGATGTCACAATGTGCTTTGTTCTTAGAATGATTGGACTGGATTGCTTGTGAAATAGCCAATGGCAACTTTTGGAATCACAATACACTCGGGAAATACGATTTGTATTAAATCCATAGTCAAAGCAGTTGAACAGTACGCATACCATCTCACTTGAGCACAGCATGCAGAAATGAAAACTTATTCCGCTTTTGCAGTAGACATCGCAGTAACAATCTTGTTTCTTTGAACTCCAACTCACGAGTTTCCACCTAAATAAATTCCAATCCTTCCTGGTGTAATTTACAATCTTCTTTTACAACTGCATGGTTCCGCAATTGAATAGGCAATGTTCAAAACAGACATCCTTCGGATGCCATAGTCCCATGTTTATAGACTGTCTTAGGTTACAGGAAGATCGTTTGACCACTTTGAGGTATTTGACCGTAGGTCGTGCTTGATAACATGCACATACAAAAGTAGCAAAGGCTATGTCTGGTCGACTGGCTGTTAGATACATAAGCCCTCCTATCATACGACGATAAGTCGTTTGATCAGTAGGAGTGCCTTGTAAATCAACATCCAGTCTCTTGTTGTTTTTTTTTTTCCATAGGGGTGTGGCTTATGGGACACTTTCATCTAGACCTTGTTTCTTTAACAACTCTATTGATATTTGACTGACTTATGAATATTGCCAGGGGAGGATTGATGAACTTGATGTCCAAGAAAGAAACTTTAGTTCACCCATCATTGGACATTTCAAAATTGTTTTTTCATTACGTTTGCAAATCTTTTTGAAAAATATCTGGAATTTGTTGATCCAAAAATTAATGTCAATCTATATACTTGAACAAGTAATATGTCTCACCTGTGACGTCTAAGGTGAACAATGTGTAGGTCAATTATACCCTTATGGTACCCAGTTCTATTAGAAAAGAAGTAGTTTAGCATGCATACACGAGGTTCTTGCTTAAAGTCCGTTATAGGCTTTTTTCAACCTTTAGACCGTTGATTGGTAATTTCGTCATCAATTAAACACCTTCAGGTTGGCTGACTAAACTTCTTCTTTCAAAGGACCATGAGAAAAGCCGTTTTTTGATATCCTTTTGAAAAGATGGTGATGTTTCCTATGAGCAGCAAAGCAATGAACATCCTCCGACAGCCTCAAAACGTGCAACAGGAGGAAATGACTCCTCAAAATCCAATGCCTTCTTCTTGCTTATAAACCTTTAGATACAGACGAGATTTGTTCCGACCACATAATATTTTCTGCTCACACTTATTCTTCCAAAAGCCATTAGATGTGCAATAACATTCTTTCCTTCTTGACGTGGAACAATTTCACAAACTTGGAAGTACTTTTAAATTATTAACTCATCTGGCATGGACTCAATCCAAACTATGATCAGCCATAGCGTCATTTGATGTTCTTTGGTTTCAATAGTTCTAAGGTTTATGATACATGCCAACCTCAGAGTCGTTTATTGTAGCATTGTCGAGGTCATAACAGGTTTAGATAGGTCACTAATAACTTGGTCTAGAGGATGATCTTTTGTCCAATTATGAGTTGAGGGTTGTACTTGATGGAAATTCTGCATATTTGATGGTTCAAGATTCATTGTAGATGACTTAATTTCCTCATGATTCAGAGAATCATATGGAACAAACTGTGTATCACCATCAAAATCAGCATAATCTTCTTGAATGAATTCACCAGCTTCTGTCAAAGAGAGTGGAGAGTTTTGTGCGTCAGATGTAGTTTCAATAGGAGGAGCCTCATGATCTTCAACAATGATTGAAGATATGGAAGGTGAGTCTTCATGAAATTGAGTCAGTTGTGCAGCGGAATTGATGGGTGTATCAGAAGACCTCTTCTCAAAATATTCTTCAAACATTGGACCGAACAAATTATCCAAATCTTCTTTGGATGGAGTATTCATTGTTTTTGCTGATGAATTATTATTGTTGAATCGTTGGAGCACGGGTTCTAAACAATCGTGTTTAGAAGCCATTGCTGTAAGCTCCTCAAACTTGACATGAATGGTTTCCATAATCTTTTTGGTGCGTCGGTAATAGATTCGAAACCCTCTTGATGTTTCCGAATAACCAATAAAAACCCCATTGTCTACTTTTGGTTTCATTTTTCCAAGATCATCTCGGTTATTTGTTGGATAACACAATAAGCCAAACACATGAAAATACTCAACATTCGGCTTTCATCTGCGTAATAGCTCATAAGGTGTTTTGTTATGTCGTGTATGAATGATTGATCGATTTTGAGTAAAACAAGCTATAGACACCGCTTCAGCCCAAAGAAATTTAGGTAATCGAGAAAAGATAAGCATTGTTCTAGCAGCCTCAACAAGAGTACGATTACGTCTTTCAACCACTCTATTTTGCTGAAGCGTACGAGCAGTTGAAAATTATTGCATGTATGAATTGCAATATAAATTGCCAACATTACCCGTGATGATGTTCTAACTCTTAACATCCCAAATCCGACATGGTATACGTTCGTTGTCCGGCATACAGGCACCGTGAGCATGACTCACCCGAACGGGGATGTCAATCCCAAATAGATCTATTTATAACATTCACGCTCACAACAAGTAATTGACAGTTCATGATAACGGGCTCAGAGGGTTATCGCTACCTAGGCAAACACGTAATCGTAATGTAAAATGTCCACTTGCGTCCAATTGTAAAACATGCATATGTTTCTCACCCCAAAACATGTAAATCATTATAAATGTAAAATGTGGGGCTATGAACTCACCTCGAGTGGATGAGTTAACAATGTAAACCAAATGCGTAAAAATGCGACACAAATACACCCGAATGCGACCTAATTAATTATAGGCCGTATGAGTACTAAGTACTTTGAATAACTAATACCGTATATTATTCTATATAGCTACATCACCATCTAATCGTATTTTTGAAATCATATTTGTAAAGTAAAAACGTTTATAAATATCTCTTTAGTAAAAACGACGTAACTTAATCGTTTTAAGTCCGTTTCTTATGTCCACGCTTTCGTATTAAGACAAGTTATCAAAATATTACATTTTCATATTTTAAGTCCTCTGGTGAATAGTAATTTTTACTGTTCATATACTTTTATAAAATTATTTTTATAAAATTAATCGTCGTAAACTCGTAAATGTCGTATCTTATTCGTTTTAACTCCGATTTTAGTGATTCTTTCGAGCACGTCTTCGTAATTAAAAGTTTTATCTAACTAATGTATTTTACATATAAAAGACTATGAGTAACATAGGTGAATTTTTATAAAACTTTGAGTATTAGGTATAATAATGGGTATTTGTTGAAGCGTAGATAAGTTTTGGTGGTTCCAAGAATGCCTAAACGTATTTTATCGCGATACGCAAACACTTTACGTAACCAAATAAAATAAAATGTGAAAAGATAATAATTATACTCCAAATAATTATCTAACACTTGCTTGACGTAAACATTTAATTGTTTGATGCCTGTTTACGTTGAATGATCATTTTTAGTTTACGCGATTTAACTTAATACTTAAAATTAAAAGCAAACGCGTACAAGACTAAAAATAAATAGCGAAACAAATGATGTCGTAAATGACCCTAAAACACGGGGTGTTATAGTCTTCCCCCGTTAAATGAGCCTTATCCTCAAGGCTTAAGACGCGGCACTTGACGACGGTGCGTTGTTTGTAAAGAGGTACGGATACTTCTTTTGAAATTGGTCTTCACGTTCCTATGTGAACTCAGGACCTCTCCTAGAGTTCCATCGAACCTTGACAATTGGGATACGGCTTTGTTTTAATCATTTAACTTCATGATCCATGATCTCTACTGGTTCCTCAACAAAATGAAGTTTGTCATCAATGTGGAATCCATCCAACGGAACGGCTAATGGTTCGTCGGCATGGAACTTCTTCAAGTTGGATACATGAAACGTATTGTGAACCCTGCTCAGCTCTTGAGGAAGCTCAAGCTTGTAAGCAATGGCTCCAACCTTTTCCAACACCTTAAAAGGCCCAACATATCTGGCGTTTAGCTTCCCCCATTTGCCAAAACGTACTACTCCTTTCCAAGGCGAAACCTTGAGCATAACTCTATCTCCAACTTGAAATTCCATCGGCTTACTCTTTAAATCGGCGTAACTCTTTTGTCGATCACGAGCGGCTTGAATTCTTTGCTTGATCTGAATGATTTTTTTGGTTGTCTCTTGCACTATTTTTGAACCAATGAGTTTAACTTCTCCAACCTCGACCCAACAAACAGGTGAACGACACTTTCATCCATAAAGTGCTTCAAACGGTGCAGCATTGATGCTAGCGTGATAACTGTTGTTATATGAAAACTCGACTAATGGCAAATGGTTAACCCAACCCTTTCCAAAGTCGATCACACAAGCACGCAACATATCCTCGAGAGTTTGAATAGTCCTCTCGCTTTGTCCATCAGTTTATGGATGATACGCGATACTCATATCCAAATTCGTACCCAAGGCCTTCTGAAGTGACCTCCATAAATTTGATGTGAACCTAGGGTTGCGATCACAAATGATTGAGACAGGTATCCTATGCCTCGTGACTACCTCTTTCAAGTACATTCTTGCCAATTTTTCCATGGGATCGGTTTCCCTCATTGGTACAAAGATTGCGGATTTAGTAAGTCGGCCAACAATCACCCAAATGGTGTCATAACCTTGTGACGACTTAGGAAGCTTCGTGATAAAATCCATAATGATATTATCCCACTTCCATTGAGGTATCTCGGGTTGCACCAACAAACCCGATGACCTTTGATGTTCAGCCTTGACCTTAGCACATGTCAAACATTTGCTAACATAGGTGGCAATGTCGGCCTTCATATTGGGCCACCAATATAGCTTCTTCATGTCCTGTTACATCTTGTCAGAATCCGGATGGATAGAGTATTTTGACTCGTGAGACTCATGCATGATCACAGACCTCAAATCGTCATAACAGGGTAACCAACTCCTGCCATTTAAGCATAGAGTTCCATCCGCGCGGGGTTCCAACTTTTTTGTTCAAAGTTTCACTGGATCCTTTGAATTTTCAATCAACATACCTCCAACATCTTCGTTCTTCATGTTCTCTGGTTTCCCTGCTTCAGTCTGAGCATTCAAAATTTGTTTGGGGAGATTCAAAGCAATAGTCATGACTAAGGCTCGAACCCGTAATGGCTTATTCCGTTCTTTACAGCTTAAGGCATCGGACCCTACGTTTTCTTTCCCCGGGTGGTAACGTATTTCACAATCATAATCGCTGAGCAACTCTAACCAATGATGTTACCTCATGTTCAACTCCTTTTGATCAAGAATGTGTTGTAAACTCTTGTGATCTTTGAACACCATGCACTTGGTTCCATATAGATAGTATCTCCAGATTTTTAAAGCAAACACGAGTTAGTTCTTCTCATGAATCTTCAATTGGCGTGATGCATAAGCAATCACCTTCTCTCTTTGCATCAACACAGCGCCCAAACCTTTGATCGAAGCATCGCAGTATACGATAAAATCTTCGCTTCCTTCAGGTAAAGCCAGGATTGGTGCACTACACAACTTCTGCTTAATCAGTTGAAACGCTGCTTCTTGCTTATCACCCCAATCAAACTTAACTCCTTTCTGAATAAGCTTGGTCATTGACTTGGCGATCTTCGAAAATACTTCGATGAATCTTCAGTAATACCTAGCAAGACCTAAAAATTATCGAATCCTTATTGGTGTTTTAGGAGATGCCCAATTTTTTATGGATTCGATCTTGGCGGGATCCACGTGAATGCCTTGACTATCAATCACGTGGTCGAGAAATTAAACCTTGGGAAGCCAAAATTCACATTTAGAGAATTTAGCATACAACTCCTCTTTCTTAAGCAATTCTAGAATTTCCTTAAGATGTTCTTCGTGTTCCTTCTTGTTCTTGGAGTAGATAAGGATATCGTCAATAAAGACAATCACAAACTTATCTAAATATGGCTTGCACACCCGATTCATGAGATCCATAAATACCGCCGGTGCGTTCGTCAAACCAAATGGCATAACTTGGAACTCGTAATGACCATATCGAGTTCTGAATGCCATCTTTGGAATATCTTCTTCACGTACTCGAAGCTGGTGATAACCTGATCGCAAGTCTATCTTAGAACAAACACTGGATCCTTATAGTTGATCAAATAAATCGTCGATCCTTGGGAGTGGATAACGATTCTTTACTGTCAGCTTGTTCAGCTCTCGGTAGTCGATGCACATTCAAAACGATCCATCATTCTTCTTGACAAACAAGACCAGACCTCCCTAAGGTGAGTAACTGGGTCTTATGAAGCCCTTGTCAGAAAGTTCTTGGAGTTGGTCTGACAATTCTTTCATTTCAGACAGGGCCAATCGATAAGGTGCCCGTGCTACAGGTGCAGCACCAGGTATCAAATTGATTTGGAATTCCACTTGTCGAGTCGGATGGAGACCCAGCAAGTCCTCAAGAAATACTTCAGGAAAATCTCGAACGATTGGTACGTCCTCAAGTCGCTTCTTCTCCGACTTGTCTTCAGTCCCCTTTGTATTAACATGTGCCAAAAAGATAGGACATCCTTTTAGCATGTACTTTTGCGTTTTAGTGCACGAGATGATGTTTAAACGAGTCTCGTTTCCCTGGTCGCTTCCGTCACCGCGAACAATCAACGTTTCATTTCCCTAGGGAATACGAACGATTTTCTCGGCACAAACAATGACAGGTTGGTACTTTGCCAACCAATCTATACCGATTATAACGTCAAGACTACTAAGTTCTACGGGCATTAAGTCTATGTTGAATAGGTGATTTAAGAAATTTAATGTACAACCTCAAATAATAGCGTTTAACCCAATTATTCTCCTGTCAGCTAGTTCAACATCATAATAATGATCTAAGGTAGATGGTGTGATATCAATTTGGGAGCTAAATGTAGTAGACACAAAGCTTCTATCAGCACCAGTATCAAATAAGACAAAAGCATAGCGGTTGTTTAGAAGGAACGTACCCGTAACGACGTTTGAGTCTGGGTTTGTCCCTGCATGGCCTACCGCATATACTTTTGCTGGAGCATTGTCATTTCCACCTTGGTTACCACGGTTGTTGTTTTTTAGCTTTGGACAATCCCTCTTGAAATGTCCCTGGGCTCCACATTCATAGCAAGTAGGTTTCTGACCCGCCCCAGTACCCCTTTGGTTATTAGCAGTGTTGGCATTTGCAGTACTCCTACAGTCACGAGCCAGATGGCCAACTCTGTTGCACTTGTGGCATTTTGGAGCACATTAACCGTCATGGTGATAGTTTCATTTTGAGCACAGAGGTTTAGATCCTCCGTAAGGTTTCTTCTCACTAGACCCTGCAGCATAAGCTCTGCCAGTGTTCAGCCTCTTGTTCTATTGTTGTTGTTTGTTATCATCTTTCTTTCTTTTGTTTTCACTCTGTCGTTCAGCAAAAGTGCGGATTTTCTTGTCCATCAGCTCAGTTGCAATTTCAATTGCATCCTACATGGTTTTTGGCTTAGATGCCATTACACTTCCGTGAATCATGTCGGGCAAACCACTGACATATTTCTCAATCTTGTCCGAATCTTTAGGAAACATCATAGCACACATCAATGCCAGTTCCTAAAATCGTTGGTTATAGCTTACCACATCTGTACCTTTAACCTTCAAATTAATCTCACCCCTTGGACAGTACTTGTCGGTCATCTTCTTTTTTAGGTTTGTCCAAGTCATTGCATAAGCAACACCATGACCAACAATCTCAACGTTGGAGTTCTACCACGTTAGAGCACTTCCAAGAAGAGTACAAGTAGAAAACTTGATTTGTTTTTTCCACCGAGCAATTGCTTATACGGAACACAGTTTCCATTCTTTCAAACCACTGAGTCAACTCAAAGACTCCTTCAGTACCCTTAAAGTATAGGGGTTTGCATTTCATGAAGTCTGGGTAAGTGCACTCACGAGCAAGAGGAGCTTGTCTCCTTACACCCGTGCCTGAATCATGACTGTCTTGGCCATTTTGGCTTCTGTCAGCGTCACGTGCTGCTAGTGCATTAGCAACGCCTTGGTTGATCAGTGCCTTAAGCTGGGTATCAGTTACAGTGGTAGTGGTGGTGGTTGTTGCGGCTGGTGTTGATCTGGTGGTTCTTTTTGGTGCCATTTTCTTCAATCACAAGAAAATATAATACCCATTAGATTTCATAAAATCATAACCATGACATGACATATACATAATAAATAAAGTGAGATCACATCACATAGTGAAATGTACAACTAAATTGAAATTAAAGATGGTATAACTAAATCGACATTCATTCATAATAAATTAGATTACAGACATGACCTGATTCGGTTACAAAATGATCACTACCATTAGGTTATAAAAGGAAATATAAACAAACTAAAGCCTTACTAGCCGGGAGTTACCTATAATACTTAGTAGGCTAAATAACATAGCTACAACATAGCAACTCTAAGAGCTACTACCGGCCTCCTCCGGTATCTCGGGCTGTGCTGAACCGCTAGCGGGTCCCTGCTGACTCTGGAGCTCTGTCACCTGTGTCTACAGTGTCCTTAATAGTGCCAGTATCTCCACAAGCTGTGCCTGTCGGGTGCGGTCTGCTGCCCGAAACCCTGCAATCTCCGTCTGCTGTGCTAGAACTGTAGTCCGCAGTGCTCTCACCTCAGAACGGGCTGTATCACTAGCATCTATCGACTGTACCCAAGCCTCACGAGAAAGTTTGGCCTTAGTCTCCATTAATCTAGCAGTGCGAGCGTGAGCGCGTCTAGACAACAACACTCTTCCGAGGTGGCAATGTAACCTCGGAAACTACTGCTCTACAAGACAGTATAGGGAAGAAGCATAGGTGGGGATGAGTATGGGGGGGGTTAGGTATAGTAGGGAGTGGTGGGTGTCCCTGATGGTGGTGTACTCGATGGTAGTGGATGGGAAGTGGATGGTGTCTCGGCTCTCAGCCAGATCATAGCAGCTCTATATCCCAAATGATAAGTAGGGCTAGCAGGTAGTGGTGGAGGTGAAAAACGGTAATGGCGGTTGATAGTTATCTGAGGTAGGTGGTGATAGTATCTGGGTTTAGTGGTGATGACAATGAAGAGAGTGGTGATGGTGGTGGAGTAGGTATAACAAGAAGCCTGGCAACCTTTGTATCTGAAGGAAGTGATATGGGTGTCTGAGCTCGGATAGACATCCTAGTCGTAACACGATGTACAAGTGGTGGGACAGAGTCGGCTGGAGATGGGTGCTCCTCCTCCTCCTCCTCATCCCCGTCCTCCTCAACATCATCATCATCATCCTCATCATCATCAGATGACTCATCATCATCATCGTCATCATCTTCTATGGCCAGGATAATCAGTGGGGTCCTCCTAAGGATCCTCCTTAGGATCCTCCTCATCCTCCTCTGGATCAGAGTCTGCAATGTATCCTGGTGAGTCGGTAGTAGGTGAGACAGCAACAGGTAGTGGCTTCTCCTCAACGGGAAACACCTCATCCTCCGGTGACATAAACTCCGGATATACAGGCTCAGGAACAAACTCTAGTGAAGGTGGTGCCTGCTCTGGCTCCTCAGGGCCAGGCACATAATCCGGTGATGGTGGGGCCTGAAAAGCAGCCACCACATAAGCATAAGGGTCCTCTGGCATCATGGGCAGTCCATCGACTCCCGGAGATCCTATGTCTGACAGATCCTCGAACAGACTAGATACCTCTATGTAAGTGACCGTGGAATCCTCTGAATCCGACATGACCAAATCTGAAAATCAAAAGTAGCTTATATAAGTATTAATATAAGACTCTTATTGTAATATAAATAGTATTTTATAACATGTATATCAATCATGCATGCATCTAGTCTAACCAACTAATGCAACACTAGTGTATGTATGTCCCGTGAAAATCCCTTTGTATGAATGCAATGTTTGAAAACGGTTATAGTCCAGCAAAAACATTTGACCTGGTTCTCTATAACCTTGGCTCTTGATACCAATATGTAACACCCCTAAATTAGGTAGCAGCGGAATATGGGTCTGGGGGTGGTACTTCATAGATCAATAGCATAAGATATATATAAGAACAACTATTTAAAAGTCGTTTAAAACCGATACATTGGATTTAACAAATTGTTGCTACATAAGTCTGAAACTTCACTTGTTCATTGTTAAAAATACAAAGATTTTTGCCCATAACCAATATATCCCCAAAATGTAATGCAACCAAATCTTTAATGCATATGACTTCCAAAATAACGACCACCAATGTATCCCTGGTCTTGTACCTCCCTGATCTCCTGAGAAAAACATTGCTTAAAACATCAACAATAATGTTGGTGAATTCATAGGTTTGTAAAATGTATAATGTAGGACCGCAAGATTTCCCCATGATAATGCAATAGATGCAAACATCATAAAATGTAATTACGTTTCCCTAAGCTCATGACACTGAAGCTCGACATGTATGAATTTCAATATAAATTGCCAACATTGCCCGTGATGATGTTCTAACCCGCAACATCCCGAATCCGACATGGTATACGTTCGTTGTCCGTCATACCGGAACAGTGAGCATGACTCACCCAAATGGGGATGTCAATCCCAAATAGATCTATTTATAACATTCTTTCTCACAACAAGTAATTGACAATTTATGATAATGGGCTCAGAGGGTTATCGCTACTTAGGCAAACACGCAATCGTAACGTAAAATGTCCACTTGCGTCCAATTGTAAAACATGCATATGTTTCTCACCCCAAAACTTGTAAATCATTATAAATGTAAAACGTGGGGCTATGAACTTACCTCGAGTGGATGAGTTAACAATGTAAACCAAATGCGTGAAAATGGGCACAAATACGCCTGAATGTAACCTAAGTAATTATAGGCCGTATGAGTACTAAGTACTTTGAATAACTAATACCGTATATCATTCTATATAGCTACATCACCATCTAATCGTATTTGTGAAATCATATTTATAAAGTAAAAACGTTTATAAATATCTCTTTGGTAAAAACGGCGTAACTTTATCGTTTTAAGTCCGTTTCTTACGTTTCTTATGTCCACACTTTCGTATTAAGACAAGTTATCAAAATATTACATTTTAATATTTTAAGTTTTCTGGTGAACAATACTTTTTACTGTTCGTATACTTTTATAAAATAATTTTTATAAAATTAATCGTCGTAAACTCGTAAATGTCGTATCTTATTCGTTTTAACTCCGATTTTAGTGATTCTTTCGAGCACGTCTTCGTAATTAAAAGTTTTATCTAAATAATTTATTTTCCAAATTGTATCTGAGATGAATAGTATTTTTACAGTTCATAGTTTATAAAATTATTTTTATAAACTTTAATCATCGTAAACACGGAAAAATCCATAACTCCTTCGTTAGTGATCAAAAAATTATGATTCTTAATGTTTTAGAATCCTAAAACTACATACTTTCTGTGAAAAATAACCAACCATTTATATCAGATGTGGTTTGTAATAGTTTTTATAAAACTTCTTTTATAAAAGCGTTAATTATCATATAACTTACAAATGGCGTATCTTCTTCGTTATAAATCGGATTTTCGAGTTCCTTACATATTTGGTATCCTCATGAGATGTAGTATTTTATAAAAAAAAAAATTAATGCTTTATATTTCGAATTAAAACAACCCCATTTGATCTTTTTGCTAAAAATGTTTTTAAACTAGTTTTTATAATTTTTTAGTTTAGTTTTATTTATTACAAGTCCTCTACCATGTGTTATACCACAAGTATTATATTCTTAAGGTCCTTAGTCCATAGATTGTCCAAGAAATGTCCATGATAACAAGTCTACATATTCCATTTGCTTATAAACTTAATAAGTAAACCTTTTATGTAACTAGTTTTTACATACCCTTTATAAAGAAACCAACACTTGTATAATACTTATACTTATATTCTAACATGTATTTTACATTCATATAACATGTGACAAAGTTCATCAAACCATGAACTAGTGTAAAAATCCATTTTACAAGTTAATAAGTTTCCTAGATGGTGATTAACTATATAAACATAATATACATATGAAATTACAAATGTAAAGAGATTAAGGGTTTTAGATAACCCTAGTATGATGTATGGTGATGAACAACAAGATCTAAACCCCAGTTTAGATAATAAACCAAAGCTTCTAATACAAAGAAAACCCTAATTCTTATAAAACCCTAATCCAAAACCTTCCTTGCTTAACCCTTGCAAATACTTAACTAAACCTTCTTGGTATATCTTAGATATGTTGTAAGATCACTTATATGCTTGCTAAATAAATTTTGTATGAATTATATAGAGTGTTTGTGTTTGGCCGTGGGTTTGGAGAGAGCAAAAGAGAGACATGTGTTGTTTTTCACTAAAGAAATGAAGTGTATGTGTGTTCTCTATCTAGTGCGTGCCTTATATACTTCCTTGACTAGTCCAAGACCACTTGTAGTAGTCTTAGACAAGGGGAGGGTTTTTATAACACCCCGTGTTTTAGGGTCATTTACGACGTCAATAAATTCACTATGTATTTTTAGTATTGTACGCGTTTGCTTTTAAATCGTAATCGTTAAGTTAAATCGCGTAAGCTAAAAATTATCGTTCAATGTAAACGGGCATCAAACAATTAAATGTTTACATCAAGCAAGTGTTAAGTAATTATTTTGAGGATAATTATTAACTTTGTTCATTGTATTTTTATTGGTTACGTAAAACGTTTACGTTTCGCGATAAAATACGTTTAGGCATTCCTGAAACCACCAAAACTTTTCTACGCTTCAACAAATACCCACAATTGTACCAATACTCAAAATTCACAAAATAAAATGGCACCCATAGAATAATACATACCAAATTCTATGCATAATGAATAAACCTAGACTTACAAACTACATATTATATCTTTATTCATAAAACTTGCTAACTTATGTCTTCAAAATAATGGTAGATATTTATAAAAGATCAAAAATCAATATGTACTCCCCCCCTCCAAAAACCCACGACAACAACATATTTAAGGGACAAGGAGTTCACAAATTTTCAACTAGTACATGTACATACACCAACTAATGAAAGTTTATGTCTTTTTAACCAAGACTTCCTTAAAACCCTCCCTTTTGTCTTAATACTTCTATGTTCACTCCTTGACTAGTCTTTGCATATATAAAGTATCCACTAGTATAGAACACACATACATACTCTCATTTTATAAGGTGAAAACACAAAAACACTCTCTTATACTCCCTCCTAGCCACGGCTAACACCAAACCACACCAAAAATCCATACAAAACTAATATACAACAATTACACACATTCCTATATTATATATAAGATGACCTAAGGTGTTTAGAAGGATTGGTTCAAGCCTTTACTAAGATTAAAGCAAGAAAAGGAAGATTAGGGTTTCATTGGTTGTTAGGGTTTTCAGTTGTGAAATCTAGGGTTTATAATCTAAACAAGGGTTTAGATTTTGTTGGTCATCCTATCACATCACATTAAGGTCATCTAAAACTCTTTAATGTCTTTAACAATTATCATTTTATGTATATATAAGTTCTATCTATGTAGCAAAATCACCATTTGGATACTTTTGAACATTTTAAAATGGTTTTTTTACTTGTGAATCATTGTTTTGTGAACTTTTTACATATGTTTATTGGTTTGGTAAAACAGAGATATAATGGATTATAAGTTATTGTACAACATGATGGTTTAAATATAAAAAGTATACGGATAAACTAGTTACACTAAAAGTACTTAATGATTTTATGATTTTATAAGAGGTTGTTATGGACGATGATTCTTTGGACATTTTTAGACAATGATGGACTTAAGGACCCTAGGAATGTAATACATGTGATATATCGTGTTGTAAAAGGATTATGTAACAAAGTTGGCTAAACAAGAAAGGTTATAAAATAAAAGCCTAAAACAGGATTTTCATCAAAAATATCAAAACATTCTGTTAGAATTCGAATATAAAACTATTTATTTTATATTTTTATAAAATAATACGTCTCATGACGATTCCAAAAAGGTAAGAAACTCGAAAAACAGATTAATAACGAAGAAGATACGTAGTTTACAAGTTATACGTTAATTAAACGCGTTATAAAAGAATTTTTTATAAAAACAAGTAATAAAGTACTTCTGATATAAAAAGATTATTATTTTACACGGATAGCACTTATTTTTAGGATTCCAAAACATTTCGAATCATAATTTTTGGATCAATAACGAAGGAGTTATGAATTACGCGAGTTTATATACTTAAATGTAAAAAAAATACTTTTATAAAAGTTACTGTTCATCTCAGACATGAACATTTTGAAAGCATCATTAATATGATAGAAATTTTAATAACAAATACGTGTTCGAAAGAATCACTAAAAACGGAGCTAAAACGAGTAAAATACGGCATTTACGGGTTTTACGATAACTAAATCTATAAGAATAATTTTATAAACCGTTATGAACATTAAAAGTACTGTTCACCAGTGGGTTAAAAATATGAAAATGTAATATTTTAATAACTCGTCTTAATACGAAAGCGTGGACATAAGAAACGTAAGAAACAGGCTTAAAACAATAAAGTTACGTCGTTTTTACTAATGAACTATTTATAAACGTTTTAACTTTATAAATACGATTTTACAAACGCAATTAGATAGTGATGTAGCTATATAGAATTGTATATGGTAGTAGTTAATCAAAGTGCTTTGTACTTATACGACCTATATTGGATTAGGTTGCATTTCGTCATTTCCGTGACGCATTTTCTGTTGTATTTGGATTATCATTCACTCAAGGTGAGTTCATAGTCCCATGTTTTACATTTTAATGATTTACAAGTTTTAGGGTGCGAAACATATGCATGTTTTACAATTGGACGCAATTGGAGATTTCACATTACGATTACGTGTTTGCCTAAGTATCGATAACCCATCTGAGCCCATTATCATGAACTGTCAATTACTGTTGTGAGCACGAATGTTATAAATAGATCTATTTGGGATTGACATCCCCGTTCGGGTGAGTCATGCTCACTGTGCCGGTTTGCCGGACAACGAACGTATATCATGTCGGACATAAGATGTTTCGGGTTAGAGCATCATCACGGGCAATGTTGGCAATTTATATTGCAATTCATACATGTCGAGCTTCAGTGTCATGAGCTTAGGAAAACGTAATTACATATTATGATGTTTGTATATGTTGCATTATCATGGGGAAATCTTGCGGTCCTACACTATACATTTTATAAACCTATGAATTCACTCAACAATATGTTGACGTTTTAAGCAGTGTTTTTCAGGGGATCAATAAGGCACGAGGTGCAAGAGATACATTGGTGGTTTTGATTTGGATGTCATGCATTAAAGATTTTGTCGCATTACATTTTGTATATCTGTTATGGGCTAGAAATCTTTGTATTTTGAACAAGTGAACAAGTGAAGCTTCGGGCTTTTGTAACAAACAATTTGTTAAATCCAATGTATCAGTTTTAAACGGCTTTTAATGGTCGTTCTTATATATATATCTTGTGTTATTGATCTATGAAGTACCACCCCCAACCCATATTCCGCTGCGACCCAATTTGGGGGTGTTACAGATTGGTATCAAGAGCCAAGGTTATAGAGAACCAGGTCAAATGTTTTTGCTAGACTATAACCGTTTTCAAACATTGCATTCATACAAAGGGATTTTCACGGGACATATATACATACACTAGTTGTTGCATTAGTTGATTAGACTAGATGCATTCATGATTGATATACATGTTATGGTATAAATGTATATTACCAATAATGATCTGATATTAATACAATATAACTATTTTGGATTTTAAAATACATCAGGTCCGGATTCTGAGGATTCCACGGTTACATACACTGCCGTGTCCAGCCCATTTGCGGATTTGCCAGATATCGGATCATCATGAGACCGATGTGACCACCCGAGATCTAGAGGACCCAAGTATAGCCAAGTGGTAGCTACTCTGCTTCCCCAGGCCCACCAGCCATCTCCTGATTATGTGCCAGGTCCTGAGTACCCACCTTCACCAGACTTTATTCCAGAGCCAGTTTATCCAGAGTTTATGCCACCAGAGGACGAGGTACTCTGAGCTAAGGAGCAACCCCTACCTGCTGCTGTCTCACCTATTGCTGATTCACCAGGCTATGCTCCTGAGTCGAATCCCGAGGAGGATCCGAAGGAGGATGATGATGAGGACCCTAAGAAGGATCCTGCCGACGGAGGAGACGATGGCGATGATGAGGATGAGTCATCTAATGATGACGAGGATAATGATGTTGATATTAAGGAGGATGAGGAGGAGGAGGAGCACCCAGCTCCTGCCGACTCTACAGCTGTTGCTTTACCAACTATTGATCAGGCCCCATCTGCTGAGGAGACTGAGCCGTTTGAGACCGACGAGTCTGCGGCCACACCACCACCATATCCTGCTTACCGCGTTAATGCTAGGATATCGATCCGAGATGAGCCACCTACACCATTTTGGTCTAATACGAAGGTTTCCAGACTCCTTGCTATACCTACTCCACCACCATCACCACTTTCTCCATGGTCATCACCACTACCTCAGATTCCTTCTCCACCACTACCCCCGATACTATCACCACCATTACCTGTATCTTCTCTACCACCTGCTAGTCCTATTCGTTCATTGGGTTATCGAGCTGTGATGATCCGACTGAGAGCTGAGGCCTTATCTACTTCCCATTCACCACCGCCACATATCATACTCTCCCACACCATAGCAGATACACCACCGTCAGGTACCCTACCATCGATGACACCACCACTTTTACCCATACCGCTACCTACTTCATCACCACCTTTGCATCTACTCTCTACTGACCGTAGAGCAGACAGACCCGAGGTTACCTTACCGCCTCGGAAGAAGTTAGGTATCGCTCTCGGTCTGAGATATAAGGTAGGAGAGTGCTCGTCTGCCCCCCACAACTATACCTCCTAGAGGTATTAGGGCGGACTATGGTTTTGTTGCTACCATGGACAGGGAGATTATGCGGGATCTAGAGAGAGATGTCGGTTATGGGATCACCGACACTTGGGATGAGATGCTGGTAGACATGCCAAGGGCACCAGCGATTGATGACATAGAGTTGGGTCGACGGATGACAGAGTTTACCATTAGGGTTAGGCAAGACACAAACGAGATCTATACGAGGTTGGATGATGAGCAGTCTAAGCGACAACTGATAGCTGGTCGGCTCAACATGCTGTATAAGGATAGGCATGCACATGCTCGTACTGCTAGGCTCATGGAGGCTGAGGCCAGGATGTCTTGAGAGGCTTGGGGATGATCCATGGATGCGAGTGACCTTGCGTGTACAGAGGTTATGTCATTACGTACTCAGGTGGTAGCACAGCAGGCAGTGATTACAGAGTTATAGGCAGCGGACCGCAGGAGACAGGCGACGATTACAGAGTTGCTAGCAGTGGACCGTAGGAGACAGGCATAGTTCATTGAGGCACTAAAGTTGCTGAAGAGACTTCAGACCCAGATGATAGAGTTCGAGAGGCAGCAGGGACCCGCTAAAGGTCCTGCACAGCCAGATGCACCAGAGGAGGCTGGTAGCAGTTCATAGATCATGTTATGGTTAGTTATTCTGTACCGCCTACTAAGTATTATGGGTAATTCCAGGCTAGTATGGCTTTAGGTTGTATATTTTATCTTGTAACCTAATCATTGTGATCATTTTGTATCTGAACCAATCATGTATGTTTTCCAATTATATATAGAATGGTGGTATTATGTCATGTCTATAATCGAATTTATTATGAATGAATGTTGATTTAGTTACACCATTGTTAACTTCAATTCAGTGTATATTTCACTGTGTGTTGTGATCTTTCTTTACTTATTGTGTATATGTCATGTCATGGTTATGATTTTACAAAATCTAACAGGTATTATATTTTCTTATGATTGAAGAAAATGGAACCAAAAAGACCCACGAGGTCAAACATAGCCCCAGAAACAACCAACACCACATCTGTCACTAATGCCCAGCTTTAGGCAATGATTAACCAAGGCGTTACTGCCGATTTGGCAGCACGTGATGCTGATAGAAATACAAATGGCAATGATAGCCATATTTTAGGAGGGGGTTTTAGAAGGACAGAACGAACTGCCCGTGAATGTACTTACACTAACTTTCTAAAATGTCAACCACTAAACTTATAAGGCACAAAAGGAGTTTCCGGTCCATCTCAATGGTTTGAAAGAATGGAGTTTGTTTTCCACATTAGTAATTGTACAGTTGAGAATCTATTCAAGTTTGCTACTTGCACTCTCCATTCAGTTGCTTTAACATGGTGGAACACTCATGTCAAGACAGTTAGTCATGATGCCTCTCTTGATAGAGGATATCTTCTTTCAGCCAGCATGTGAATCATAGTGCCATCTTCTATCTCTAGTGTATGCACTCCTGAAGATTCATGAAACCTCCATCTTATAATCTCCCATTCTTCTTGATCCTTCCAGAAGTCATCATCACTTGATTCAGCCGTCTCCCAAATAATGTTTAGATCACCCAGAAGCGTCAAACCTAAGCCGGTTGGAGGAATGTGCTCATAATAGTCATCAACAACTCGATATAGGTGATATAAATCCTGTCTATCTAAAACATGTAGTATCTCCCACAAAGTATCAAAAGCCCTGAAGTGGCCCTGAAGTGATTATTTGCTCTGTGAATGATGAGATACTCTCCATCAGGTGAATCAATAACTTGGAGCTCTGTAATCATGGAGATTCCTTCTAGTGACTCTTTATCATGTACACTCTTTTCAAAGTCTACAACCCTAAGATAATTTCTGAGCTCATCAATTGTTTCTGTTCTTAACTTAGGCTTCTTTGATGGCTGTTCTTCAGATATTGTAGCCTTCCTTTTCCTTAAGAGTCTTTTTGCATCTCTTTCCTTCAACATCTCCCTTTCTTTCTCCGAATCCATTGGAATAAAGTCTTTGAAGGAGTCTTTAATAGATGCTTGAACTTTGTCATATAATTCCTTCATCTGTGGATACTTAAGTTTTTGCAAATTTTTGTATCCTTGACCTTTTAGGAAACTCATCATTTGATTTCTTTCTTGAGCAAGAGAAGTAGGTTTCCTCAAAGTAGTCTTTGGCTTTGTTTTCTTCAATTCTTCAAACCTCTTTCTTTCTTCTTCTCTCCCATCAGCTTGAATATTCTAGCAACCTCACTCATAATTTGTAGTTTCCAAGGCTTGAATTTGTTGTTGAAGGGTTAATTTCTTCTTTTTAGGTTCTTCAACCAGTATCCCTTTGCCTTTATCTTTAGGATCAGTACCTTGAGTTGGCTGTTGAGGTTGAGTTTGTATGGGACCAGGAATGCTCAAACCTCTTGGTCTAGAGATAGCAACAAGAACTTCAGCAGCATTATGTTGTTCTTCAGAGTCCATAACTTGAATTGGACGGAGTGGGCTTGAACATCTTCAAAGTTTCGGGTCCTTGGAGTAATAGTACTTGTCTAGCAGTACTTTGGAGTTTGTCGCCAAAATCCAATTTCTTATTGTTTCTCCACTCTTTACATTAGAAGCTTCTTTCTCCTCAATATTAACTTCTTCAGTCCCATCACTTTTTCTTTCCAAATCAGGAGTAACAGCAGCATCTTGATCAGCAATATCATCAAAGAAAGGATGTGTTGTATCTTCTTCTTGAACATTGTGCTCTTCAGACAAAGTTCCTTCATCCTTATTCCTCCCCAATTTGACTGAAGACACTTTCTTCTTATGCTTCTTTCTTCGTCTCTTTTGCTTCTTAAGGTTTTGATTCTCTACCCAAAGAGCATGATGTTTGACCACTGGCTGGACGAATTTGGACAATTTCTTGAGCTTGGCTTTGAGCGTGATTATTTGTTTAGCTTGAGAAAGAGTTTGCTTCTTGAGTCTCCTAACTTCCCTGTTCAAAGCATATATATCTAAAAGTCCCTCATCTCCTCCAGATGTCTGAGACGCATCTGTGGGAGTATAATCATTGGGAGATTTAGGAATAGAAGCAGCATCATGAGGTTCAGCCGTACCTTGGAAGTCAGCAGTCCTTTGTATTTCAGCAGTCCCTTGAGAGGTAGCAGTACCTTGAAAGGAAGCAGTACCTTGTACTGAAGCAGTACGTTGAGAATGAGCAGCACTTTGAGTTGGAGTGCCTTGAGCAACCCTTGCAGAACTTGCAGCCCTAGAGTGAGGACTAGTACTCTGTTCTTCCTCCGCTGCCAATGCTGAGACTACTTCTAACATAGATGGAGTCAAGGGTGTAATCCTACAGGAGAACTTAGTACTATGCTTCCTCATAAATGTAAAAACCTTGGAAGGAAGTGAAACTGATGGTATAAAGTCCTGAGGTCTGTCTACCCCCTCTAACTGCTTGTTCAAAAACAATTGAACGAACCTAGGATACATAAGAAAAGTGTTACCCATTTGAAATATGTCCTAGCATCCCAGTTAGGATTCATCAAAGAGAAATTAAACTTTTGTTTGTGCATAGCTAGGTACCTACAAGAGTGAGGCAATGTTTGTCCAAATTTGTTCCCTATGAAGTGCTTTAGGACTTAAACAGGGGAGTAAGACATGAATAAATATTGCCAACTGTGGGCTAAACAGAGGTTTTGAGAAAGTTAGGTGTGCTGAGGTTACCCCGTAGCCAATATCTTTGTGGTTTTTAATATATCCTGTCCAAATAACTTGCTTAGGAAAGCAAATCAAACCTCTGAAAAATCATTCATATCCTCCCCTCAAATGTAGCTAGAGTGCTTCCAAATAATCTCATTCTAACCCAACCTAGTACTTACTTGATCACCAAGTACTTTATATGGGATCCTCCCCTCAAAGATGGCTATAGGATTCATCATCCAAAATTGTTACCACCAAAAAGTTAAAATCGTGCCAAGTCAAAGCCTTTGGTGAGTAAATATGCTACTGTCATCCGTATGACCTTGTCCACATGAATGAGCCTTTGCTCTAACAATCTCGAATGAAGTATGTGAATCTGAATAGCATGGTCGTTTGAGTGAAATAACAAGATTTTTCACAATGCAAAATGGTGCTCTCATTGTTATATGGAAAATTTCAGTGTTATGAAGTTAATCCATAATAAGTAGTTGATTTTGCATCCAAAGAACCTGACAAACAACTTGAGCTGCCTACATTTCTGCTTTGTAGAGAGATAGCCACATTGTTTGTTTATTGAATTGCCACGAAACTAGTTTCTGCCAAGATATTGATTTCCTCCATGAAGTTGATCTTCTATGGTCAATGGTTGTCCCAGGCATAGTCACTTTCCGAAAAAAGCTTCCAGTGAAAAAGGAGAGTCTTTAGGTACCATAAACCCATTTTAGGTTGATGTTTTGACTAGGTATACCTAAAGATCTTTTGACAGCATGTAGATGAGAAACCTTTGGAGTGACTTGAAATCTTGCACACAGGACAAACAGCAAAAACATTTATGTTGGTCTTGGAATCAGTTAAGGTACATGAGACACCCAATCATAGACTATAAGATGTACATCAACATCTTCACCTTCTTCATCTTTTCCTAGAGATTTATGAGCTTCAATGGGGGTGGATGCTGGCTTAATGGTTCTAAAGTCAAATTTGTTGAGAATGTCTTTCACATATTTGTCTTGACTTAGAAAAATACCACCATTAGATTGCTTGACTTGAAGCCCCAAAAAGAAAGTGAGTTCACCCATGGAACTCATCTTGAATTCCTTTTGTATAAGATTTCACAATCCTTCACCATAGAAAGGACTTGGTAGATCAAAGATGATTCATCAACATATACTGTACCAACATGATATCTCTTCTTATCCTTTTATTAAACAGGAGTTTATCAATAGCCTCCCTCTCATATATCCATGTTTCAAAAGAAAAGTGGAAAGTCTTTCATACCATGCTCTTGGGGCTTGATGCAGGCCATTTAAAGTGCCTTTTGACATCTCGTAGCCTTGTTTGGATGCGCAGGAATCTTCAAAACTCTGGGGCTGTTTGACATACCGTTCTTCTGTGAGGTTGCCATATAGAATCGCACTCTTGACATCCATCAGAGTAGACAATGAAGCCATGAAAGATGCAAATGCCAAAAAGAGTCTTATTGCTTCAAATTCTGGCTCAACCTGGTGCGAACACTTCATCATAACCAAACCTCTTTGGTCTGTACCCTTGTGCAACTAAGCGTGCTTTGTTCATGATAATAGTACCCCGTTTTTAATCTGCTCTGTTCTAAAACCCATTTAGTCTTCCAATCCCCTTTTGCCTTCTTGTAGGGTACATAAACACCCATACTCTGTGCTTGAATTGATGCAGTTTCTTATTGCATCGCTTCAACTCCAACTTTCATCTGCTAAGGCTGAGAGACTTTTCTTGGGTTCCTTTGGATACAGGAACAAGCAAACAAGCATGTTTGCTGATCTTTGTGGTTAGTTCTATTTTGCTTGTATATGAAAGACAGCAATGCTTGATGTTGATTTGAAGTACTGTCTTGAAGCTTTCTTCTTGTTTGAACCCCAGCAGTACTTTTGCCAATAATTTGACTTTGAGGATGAATTTATGTTATTCTAATTGTGGAAGTAGAGGGGGGATTACATCAATGGTAGAATCCATGTTGTTGTAGTAGCTACTCGCCTTCTCAGCATCAAAAGAGTTTGTAGAGAAAACACCATCTGGTCTGTGTGTTCATCATACGAATCTGTAGGTTGTTTTGCCAGTACTTTGTGGAGGTGTATTAGCTAGTACTTAGAGTGAAAGTACTGGTCAAAATGTTTCTTTTCCCTTTGCAATTTAGATATTCTCCTCGTTTCCTCTTCAAAAGAAAAAAACAATCCGTTTGATCATCATTTTGAGCTTTGGCAAGAGTTTCCTTGATGCATTGTCAAACTCTACAAAGCTCATCATGTAAAGCTTGATCTTCAGAAGATAATTTAACTTCTTTTGCAGCAGTACTTTCTCTGGAGGCATAGGCTGAGCTGTATGAACAATGAATTGCTGGTCATCCATATCTTCAACATCATCACATGATATTTTGTTTTTGAATCAGCATAGTTTTCTTCCTTACAGAATGTAATTCCATGGATAGGAGTTAGAAGGGTCAGATCAAACATCCAATCAGGACCTTTTCCCTTTTGATTTCTCTGATTCTACAAGAAGTTTACTTGAACGCAATCTTGAAACCTTTTCTATTGTGACCTGTTTATCGAATCTAAACCTTTGTGTTAGTAGAGTATCCCAACTAATATCCTTCTTCTGATTGCCATCAAACTTACCCAAATGATCCAGAGTATTAAGTATAGTCAGAGAGCATCCAAAATGGTCTCATGAACTAAGTTAGGGAGATTCTTCCCATCAAGATTTTCATAGGGAGTCTTCATTTGTGGTTTAGTAACAAACACTCTATTAAGACAAATAACCAAGCAGTATGACTGCTTCAGCCTAAATTGATTGGTAGAAGGGAGTCTGCTACATAGTTCTAGCGCTTCAATAAGAGACCTATTCTTTCTTTCTGCAACACATTTGCTGTGGAGTCTGGGCAATGCTAGATTCTCTCTTGATTCCTTTCTTGGCACAAAACTCATCATAAAGTTGATTCTTGAACTCTGTTCCATGTCACACCTGATGGTCTTACTTTTATGTCTTAGCCTGTTTTCCAAACACCCACAATCAATCATGAAGCATATCATATGTTCATCCTTTGTAGGCATAGAAAAACACCCAACAAATTTGCTGCAATCCTCAGTGTTCCACCAAGAGTACTTCTTCCTATTTACACTTCCACTGAAAACAGGTCAAACAAATCCATATGTAGCATTTCAGAGGTTCTCAGAATTTCTTTCCTCAATCTTCTTGCAAGATGCACCTGATGCTTGTTTACCTTTCTAACATGCACAAAGAGGTGATCAGCTTGAATGTCTTTGAGGTAAACCCTAACCAGATTGCCTTTAACAACTTGTTGTTCATCTTTTGAAGTTGACATGCCCGTCTTCTGTGCCATAGGACAGCTTATCATCTCTGTTGCTTTGCAACCAAAACAAGTGATTCGCCAGAGGGATATTGTTCTTTAGATCCAGGCTGTAGACATCATTCTTTCTAGGTAGCTCTAAGAATTACCATCTCTTCATCAACAACTTGAACTTTGGAGATTAGGTTAAGACATTCTTTTTCTGTGAACTAGAAACATTGTGCTTCTTATAAAGATTTGAGAACAGATAAAAGATTAAACTTGAGCTCTATCCCTATAGCTACTTTTCAAAGTTCTAAGCATTGATGTCTTAATGGTTCCTATTTCCTGAGATTCTTCACCTTTAGAGTCATTTCAAAGGCCACCATAGAACCACTTATTGAACTCTTTAAATCAGACAACTTGTCCTTGTCTTGTCATACTTCCAGGAGAATTCCACTGTCAATGATAGCATAGTCCTTGAGAATCCTCTTCTGGATTGCCTGTTAACAAACAAGTTAAAGAATTGATTTTTAGGGACCAAGTCATAACTGACTTGGTACCCCTATGGAGTTACATACTCAATTGCTTGAGTGTGTAAGATCCATTACCCTATTCACAGATTAGATATTTCCCTTTTGTTTCATGTTTGTTTTGTGACTTATCATTGCCACTCTTTATGAAACCCAAAAAAAAGTTTTTGTGAAGTATGCTTGGGATCCAACAGTACTTTCCTTTCTTTACCCAGATCGATTTTAACAATTTTCTAGGGTCTTTGTGGTCTATGAGGAGTCCTACTCGCCTCGGAGAAGAAGATCTCGACTACGCTCGGAGGCTCGAGCTATCAGCACGCGCTATATCTATTTAGGTCATCTATTATCCTAACTGGGATACTACCAAGTTGACCTCATCCCTACTCATAACACTACCCCGCCTACAGATCCACCGTGATAAATGTCTTCCAGCAGAGCGTGGTTACCTCACCATAGAGACTAGTAGAAAAGCACCGTCCCACCTAGATCGATTATCGTCATACTAGATTCATAGAACATTAGTCCCTCTTTTCGCCATGAGTCACCTGTCTCCTGTCGATCACACCTCTCTTTGGCCCACCTCCCCATCATCATTCCGACCTTCGTCTATATATACCTCTCCACAAGATCCTCTACAGGACAATATCCAAGAGTCCTCGAGATACTGGACTGAGAACTCGGCCCATTAAGAGGTATTTCATGTGAGAGCGAGACGCTCGCGCCTCTACACAGTGCACGTTTCACTTGCCCAGCATCATCTCAACGCCATACGATCATACTGGCCGCAATACTACCTCCGTCAACAACACTCGCGTCTTCGAATTGCTATCCTCACACCAAACATGGCGCACAGAGTATCATCATCACCTTGCTAACCACCTAAAGCAGTGTCGCCCAGCCTCACGCCATTTATATGAGTGTTCTGCTACGGCGACAGCCTCGTCTGCGCATGAGTTCTCTCAATTCTTGTCTAGACTAGTGCAAAGAGAGTCCTCTAATCAGATGATTCTGCGACCAACGCGCTATCATACACTCTACCAGACCGTATCTCCTCTCACCGTAATCTCATTAGTTACGCGCGCCTCCTACTAGTACTCCTTAGAATCCGTCCTAGATCCTTCGTACACACAAGAACATCATCGCTTAGAGCCTGTTTCACGCGTGATACATGACGTTCTTGATAACACCTGTCTCCCTAACAGAAACTCGCTATGCCGTTAAGACATCGCACAGTTCACCCCTCTGCTTGCCCTCGCGCTACTCGCCTCGACACCTCGACAAGACTGACCACCTTCCTCTGTTCATCTCAACTCATATGTGAACCACACACATCTCTTCTCGACACACTCAAATATCAGAGCGAACTCCAGATAATTCCAATCAAATCTGCCCTCGCGGAGCGACAAACTGAGAGACTTGTCTCCCCCTCTTGTCGTCCTCTCTCCTCTTGACTTCTACCATCTCTTCTCTCTCCTACTAAAGTGCGCCCTCCAGCTTCAACACTCCTCACTACAGTCGTCAAAGGCCACGCTCACTCTGCACTCTAGCGCTCGACAACCTAATCTCCTTCGATCTCCTCACTATAGACGTCAGGTGGCTCCACAAACGTGTATACTGCTTCTGCGATGAGCTCACTCGTCTCTGTCCTAGAGTACGTGACGCTTCGCTTCCTACACTACTGAGTACATCAAGTCACGAGAGACCACGCTATGTCCTCATCCCAGTCACCACTGAATAAATGTAACATTCCTCTCACCATGAAAAACTCTATTCCCACCAGATAGAGACCTCCACTTCCCCCCTATCTATCCCCCCCTTATCTACTGTCTCACCTACGAGACCCTTGAATATTCTCACACTGAGACTCTACTCTGAATCTCCTAGGCTCTCGTTCTAGGCCATCTCCCGAACTTTTTGAAGTATCGAGAGACACCTCTTCGACCTCATTGTGTTATGCCACACCTATAAGGTTCGCTATCACACTCCCGCTGAATATCATCTACGTTGTCGTGTCAACAGCCTCCGCGCTATTTCTATATCTGCCCTTTGCTTTCCCTTGTATAGAGATGACTCGTCAGATAAGAAACCATCAGTAACTCGTACGTGTCTTTTCCACGTCACTCTCTACGCTACATTACTGCCCTTCACATATATTAGTCAACACTCCCTCGCGCACGCCCTAGCGCGCACTTCGATGTGATTTAACTCGTGAGACTGTCCACCCCTTATAAAGCACACCCTCCCTCATCGGATAGACTCACCTCTGCTACTGTCATCTAAGCTCCTAGTTGGTCTCCTCTACATACTAAGTAATTCTGATACCCCGAGTCCTCATCCAGAGCCTGTCTGAGACTGAGACAGACACCTCCATCATGCCTACCTTGAGAGTAGCGCGAGTCAGATATCTGCACACTAGCTTCTCGAGAGCCATAGAGATATCCTCTGATGTTTAACAGAGATCTTCCTACCCCAGAGATATCTTGGCCCCAAGTATAGTCAATCACCCGTACCCACGTCCCAGTGTCGCTCGCTAGCTATAGCCCACTTTCCAGAGATATGGTAGAAGATCAATAGGATCCATCCAGGATCTCATAATACACCAGACTCTTGTGCCTATCGACCTCTCCAGATAGCGCTCCATCGAAATGATAGAGATGATGCGCTCCTCCTTCGTCCTCCCATCTATCACTACAATGAAACGAGTGTCCGTCTGTATTCCACAATATAATGTACCTCACACCTGCTGACAACATTATCAGAGAGCGTTGTAACTGCCACACACACCGTCTCCCCACACAAGTAGCCTCACCATTCACTCCTCGCTCGCCACAGTCTCTCTGTGAACAAGAGCGTCGACGTCAAGTGCCCAACTCGCTCTCACGTTGCGTGTCCCGTCTCCAACTAAGTCGATCATAAGTCACCCCCACAACCTCCCCGACGCAGTACTATGAGTCTGCCGCTGGGTTCGCTACATATCACTAGCGCACTTTTGTCCCCCGCTCGTGTCGACTAGTCTCTGACCCAACCGAATCCAGACCACCAGTCTTCTTTTTCACTGAACGGACCATTTTGTCTCTGATGTCTTCGATACTTAGCAAACGACACTCTCTAGAAAAATGACCCCAACTTTTGACAATTAAAACATCATTCTATGATTTGTCAAAAGTTATCACCAATTATTTGGCTTGAGATCAAATTGTTCTTCCTGTTTTCTCATTAAATCTTCCTTATCCTTGCCGTTATCAGTAGCCACCTGCCACCTAATTGGTCAATTTCTTCCATTGCATCTTCATCAATTTGCAGCAAGTCTTCATCCTCATGGAGTTGTAGGCTGGAGCTTGTTGAGAAAGAAGGAACCTATGTTTCATCTGAGTGAGAAGCATATTTAGGAGCAGTGGGCCCCCACCCCCCCCCCCCCCCCCCCCCCCCACCCCCCAACAACCCCACCCCCCCCAAACCCCTACCCCCCCCAGTTGCTTGAGGCAGCGTTGTGTATATCCTTTTGGATATTAGCTATCGGCTTCAGCAAGTACTGGTTTCAAAGTATGCCCTTGACTTCTCGTGAAGGCAAGCATCATGTTTTGAGAAGTTTGACTATTTGAGACACCTTTCACATTCAATGCTCACACCCCACTTACCTTAAGTTGTTAGTCGTGTTCGAATCAAAGTCTAACTCGTCTAATCCAGCGTTGTCCTCCAGATCCATACGTAGCCACTACATGCCAACAGGTCTGGATAGGCTTCTTAGAAACATCACGAAGTTTGCATTCTTCGTGGACATGTGCTCATGTAACTTTCAAGCATGCTGAGAATATGCTGAAACCTTTCATATGCTGTATCTTAGTTCTCTCCCTAGATTTCAAATAGTCAAATGTCTCAAAAATTGTTGTTTCACAGATTCTTTTGCATCTTCTTTGATGCTTCGTTTCCTCCAAATCTTGCTTTTATGTCTTTCCATAGAGATCTTGCAATCTACAGCATCATTGAAAAAATGAGAATGATGTCTATCAGGTATGGCTAGAAAAGTCAAGGTAAATACTGGGCTTTCTCAGTATTTTCTTCTTGCGTTTGCAGCAAGTGAAGTCTTGTGAGCAGACACTGAGGGAGATACATGGTTCAGTTGTGGTTTGTTTCCATTAGTGATTATGTCCATAGTATGTGATATCAGTGATAGCAATGTACTGTCGCATCTTCATGGACCATAGGTCATATTCACCTTTCTTGATTATAGGGATTCTAAGTGCAGTAACGGATGAGGTGGGCGGGATAGGTTCTGTTTCAGACATCTTTTATGAGTTTAGAAAGAATTCGATTGATTAAAAGTTCTTCAAGGTCAGAGTCTCTACACTTGCTCTGATACCACTTGTAGGATCGTTATTCCTTAATGAATCATACTGATTTACTGTAACTATGAGGAATCTTGTTGGCCAGTACTTAAGAAGAATCAAACAATAGTTTCTCAAACGATTTCTTTTTATAAACCTTTTGAATCTGCCTAACTTGCAGATCCCTAATACAATATAAAATTCTTAACTTCGTGTTTTTATGTTTGTTTTTGGTCTATTTTTAATTTTTTTCTTTCTATATTTCCTAAGAGATCCCTTTTATAAACATAAGGATAACCTCTAGTTGATGTACAGTCTTTGTATATCATAAACACCTTTTTGATACTTATCACTAATAACTGTTTCAGTAAATGCTAAAACTAACCGTTTAAACTTCTATAGTTCCTATAATCCACGCAGATTACTTCGATCTTTGACTGGCAGTACTTCGATCTTTCATTTAGCAGTACTTTGACCTTTTGACTTGTATTTCCCAACACCTACTTTCTCACCATATTTGTTGCTACCCTCTGCTGACCATGAAGCGGACAGGCCCGAGGTTTGCTTACCACCTCGGAAGAGGTTATGTTTTGCTCTTGGTCCTAGGTACGAGTTCGGAGAGAGCTCATCTGCTACTGCTACTAGACCGAATGGAGGTCTTAGAGCAGACTATGGTTTTGTTGCCACCATGGATAGGTAGATTAGGCGTGATACAGAGAGATATGTTGGTTATGGGATTACGGATACTTGGGAGAGTGCTTTGAAGACATCCAGGTGGGCACAGCGACTGAAGATCACAGAGTGGGTCGAGGCATGATGAGTTTGCCACTAGGGTTAGGCAAGACACAGACGAGATCTATGTGAGATTGGAAGATGAGCAGACTGAGCGAAAGCTGATGGTTGGTCGGCTCAACATGCTGTATAGGGATAGGCGTGCACATGCTCGTACAAGTTTACTTTTGGAGAGAGAGGCTAGGATGTCTCAAGAGGCTTGGGTACGATCCATGGATGCTAGTGATCTTGCACATTCAAAGGTTATGTCACTGCGTACTACTATATTAGGTCAGCAGGCAGTGATTACAGAGTTGCAGGCAGCGGACCGCAAGAGACAGGCGGCGATTACAGAGTTGCTGGCAGCGGACCGCAGGAGACAGGCACAGTTCATTGAGGTACTAAAGCTGCTAAAGAGACTTTAGACCCAGATGACAGAGTTCGAGAGTCAGCAGGGACCCGCTAAAGGTCCGACATAACCTGATGCGCCAGAGGAGGCTGGTAGCAGTTCATAGATCTTGTTATGGCTAGCTATTTTGTACAGCATACTAAGTATTATGGGTAACTCCCAGCTAGTATGGCTTTAGGTTTTTAAATTATTTCTTGTAACCTAATCTTTTGGATCACTTTGTAAATCTGAACATATCTATCGTTTTCCAATTATATATGGAATGGTGGTATTATGTCATGTTTGTAATCGAATTTGTTATGAATGAATGTTGATTTAGCTACACCATTGTTAATATTCAATTTAGTTGTATGTTTAACTGTGTATTGTGATCTCACTTTATTTATTGTGCATATGTCATGTCATGGTTATGATTTTGTGAAATCTAACTGGTATTATATTTTCTTGTGATTAAAGAAAATGGCACCAAAAAGAGCCATGAGGTCAAACACAGCCCCAAAAGCAACCAACACCACATCTGTCACTAATGCCCAGCTTTAGGCAATGATTGACCAAGGTGTTACTGCCGCTTTGGCAGTACGTGATGCTGACAGAAATACGAATGGCGATGATAGCCATAATTCAGGAACGGGTGTTAGAAGGACAGAACGAACTGTCCGTGAATGTACTTACACTGACTTTCTTAAATGTCAACCATTAAACTTCAAAGGCATGGAAGGAGTTGCTGGTCTATCTCAATGGTTTGAAAGAATGGAGTTTGTTTTCCACATCAGTAATTGTATAGTTGAGAATCAAGTCAAGTTTGCTACTTGCACTCTCCATTCAGTTGCTTTAACATTGCTAGTACACTCATGTAAGATTAGTGGTCATGAGTGCCGCTGTACGGGTAGTATGCTTGGGAAAACACTCATGAAAATGATGACTAACAAATTATTTGTCCTCGAAATGAAATCAGAAACTGGAATGAAGATATTGGGATCTGAAGGTGAAGGGTATTGACATGCAAGTTTATACCTCACACTTTCAGGAATTGGCTTTGTTGTGCGGAGGATGTTTCCGAAGAATCTCGCTAAATTGGAAAAACATGTCGCGTGGTCTTCCGACTATGATTCCATGGGATGGGAGTGTAGTGGCATCTAAACCAAAGACAATGCAAGAAGCAGTTGAAATCGCAACCGAGCTAATGGATAAGAAAATCTGCACTTTTGCTGATCGTCAGACAGAGAATAAGAGAAAGCAAGATAATAACCAACAACAACAACAACCATAAAACAAGAGGCAGAACACCGGCAGGGCTTATGCTGTAGGGACTGGTGAGAAGAAGCTATACGGGGGATCTAAACCCCTATGCCCTAAGTGCAATTATCACCACGATGGTCTGTGTGCTCCCAAATGCCACAAGTGCAATCGAGTTGGCCATTTGGCCACCCGTGATTGTAGGAGTCCTGCTAATGCCAACACTGTTAATAACCAAAGGGGCATTGGGATAGGTCAGAAGCCTACTTTTTTATGAATGTGGTGCCCAAGGATATTTTAAGAGGGAATGTCCAAAACTAAAGAATAACAACAATCGAGGCAACTCAGCTGGAAATGTCAATGCTTCAGCGAAAGTGTATGCGGTAGGCCATGTAGGGACAAACCCAGACTCCAACTTCATGACGAGTACGTTCCTTCTAAACAACCATTATGCTTCTATCTTATTCGATACTGGTGTCGATAGGAGTTTTGTGTCTACTGCATTTAGCCCCTAAATTGATATCACACCAACTGCATTAGATCACTATTATGACGTTGAACTAGCCGACGAGAGAATAATTGGGTTGAACACTATCCTTAGGGGTTGTACATTAAACACCCTGAACCACCCATTTAACATAGACTTAATTTCTGTAGAACTTGGTAGTTTCGACGCTATAATTAGTATGGATTGGTTGGTAAAGTACTAAGCAATCATTGTGTGTGCCAAGAAGATCGTTCGTATCCCTTGGGGAAATGAAACTCTAATCATTCACGGTGACAGAAACAACCAAGGAAACAAGACTCGTCTGCACATTATCTCGGACACTAAAACACAAGAATACATGCTAAAAGGATGTCTAGTCTTTTTGGCAAACGTTACTACAAAAGAGACGAAAGACAAGTCGAAGAAGAAGCGACTTGAGGACGTACCGATAGTTCAAAATTTTCCTAATGTATTCCCTGAGGACTTGTCGGGTCTTCCTTCGACTCGACAAGTGGAATTTCAAATCGATCTGATACCTGGTGTTGCACCTGTAGCACGGGCACCTTATCGATTGGCGCCTTCTGAAATGAAAGAGTTGTCGGAGCAACTGAAAGAACTATCCGACAAGGGCTTTATAAGACCCAGTTCCTCACCTTGGGGAGCTCCGGTCTTGTTTGTCAAAAAGAAGGATGGATCATTTCGAATGTGCATCGACTATCGGGAACTGAACAAGCTGACAGTGAAGAATCGTTATCCACTCCCAAGGATCGACGATTTGTTTGATCAACTACAAGGATCCAGTGTTTATTCTAAGATAGACTTGCGATCAGGTTATCACCAGCTTCGAGTACGGGAAGAGGATATTCTAAAAACGGCATTCAGAACTCGGTATGGTCATTACGAGTTCCAAGTTATGCCATTTGGCTTGACGAACGCACCAACAGTATTTATGGATCTCATGAACCGCGTATGCTAGCCATTTTTAGATAAATTTGTAATTGTATTCATTGACGATATCCTTATCTACTCCAAGAACAAGAAGGAGCATAAAGAACATCTTAAGGCAGTTCTGGAATTGCTTAAGAAAGAGAAGTTGTATGCTAAGTTCTCTAAATGTGAATTTTGGATTCCTAAGGTACAATTTCTCGGCCACGTGATTGATAGTCAAGGCATTCACGTGGACCCCGCCAAAATCGAATCCATAAAGGACTGGGAATCCCCTAAGACGCCAATGGAGATTCGCCAATTCTTAGGTCTCGCTGGGTATTACCGAAGATTCATCGAAGGATTTTTAAAGATTACCAAGTCAATGAACAAGCTTACTCAAAAAGGAGTTAAGTTCGATTGGGGAGACAAGCATGAAGCCGATTTCCAGTTATTAAAGTAGAAGTTGTGTAGTGCGCCAATTCTGGCTTTACCTATCGGAAGCAAAGATTTCATAGTCTATTGCGATGCGTTGCATAAGGGATTGGGTGCTGTATTAATGCAAAGAGGGAAAGTAAATTCTTATGCATCACACTAATTAAAAATTCATTAGAAGAACTATACAACTCATGATTTGGAACTTGGATCAGTAGTGTTTTCTCTGAAACTTTGGAGACACTATTTATACGGAACCAAGTGTACGGTGTTCAAGGATCACAAGATTCAACAACACATTCTTAATCAAAAGGAGCTGAATATGAGGCAGCGTCGTTGGTTAGAACTGCTAAGTGATTACGACTGTGAGATCCGTTACCACCCGAGGAAAGCGAATGTTGTTGCTGATGCTTTGAGCAGGAAGGAGCGGAGTAAACCATTAAGAGTTTGAGCCTTAGTGATGACTATTAGCTTGGATCTTCCTAAACAAATCCTGAAAGCTCAGACTGAAGCACGAAAACCAGAGAACGTCAAGAACGAAGATGTTGGAGGTATGTTGCTTGAAAATTCTAGGGATCCAGAGAAATTTAGAACGGAAAAGTTGGAACCCCGTGCGGATGGAACTCTATGCTTAAATGGCAGGAGTTGGTTACCATGTTATGGCGACTTGAGGACTGTGATCATGCACGAGTCCCACAAGTCAAAATACTCTATCTATCCGGGTTCTGACAAGATGTATCAGGACATGAAGAACCTATATTGGTGGCCCAATATGAAGGCCGACATCGCCACCTATGTTAGCAAGTGTTTGACCTGTACTAAGATCAAGGTTGAACATCAAAGGCTATCGGGTTTGTTAGTGCAACCCGAGATACCTCAATGGAAATGGGATAGAATCACCATGGACTTTATCACAAAGCTTCCTACATGTCGAGCTTTAGTGTCATGAGCTTAGGAAAATGTAATTACATTTTATGATGTTTGCATCAGTTGCATTATCATGGGGAAATCTTGTGGTCCTACATTATTCATTTTATAAACCTATGAATTCACTCAACAATATGTTGACGTTTTAAGCAATGTTTTTTAGGGGATCAATAAGGCACAAGGTGCAAGGGATACATTGGTGGTTTTGATTTTGATGTCATGCATTAAAGATTTTGTCGCATTACATTTTGTATATCTGTTATGGGCTAGAAATCTTTGTATTTTAACAAGTGAAGCTTCGGGCTTATGTAACAAATACTTTGTTAAATCTAATGTATCGGTTTTAAATGACTTTTTGGTCCTTCTATATATATTTTGTGTTATTGATCATTGAAGTAACATGCCCTAGACCCTTATTCTGTTGCGACCGAATTTAAGGGTGTTATTGATTCGTATCAAGAGCCAAGGTTATAGAGAACTAGGTCAAATGTTTTTGCTGGACTATAACCATTTTCAAACATTGCATTCATACAAAGGGATTTTTACGAGACATATATACATACACTACTTATTGCATTAGTTGGTTAAGACTAGATGCATTTAAGATTGATATACATGTTATGATATAAATGTATATTACTATAAGAGTCTTATATTAAATACTAATATAAGCTATTTTTGGATTTTCAGATACAGTCATGTCGGATTCTGAGGATTCCACGGTTACATACACTGTTGTGTCCAGCCTATTTACGAATTTGCCAGATATCGGATCACCGGGAGTCGATGGACCACCCGTGATGCCAGAAGACCCATATGGTGGTAGCTGCTTTTCAGGCCCCGCCATCTCCTGGTTATGTGTCGGGTCCTGAGTACCCACCTTCACCAGACTTTGTTCCAGAGCTGGTTTATCCAGAGTTCATGCCACCAGAGGATGCGGTACTCTAAGCTGAGGAGCAGCCCCTACCTGCTGTTGCCTCACCTACCGCTGATTCACCAGGCTATGTTCCTAAGTCAGATCCTAAGGAGGATCCGGAGGAGGATGATGATGAGGACCTTAAGGATGATCCTGCTGATTATCCTGCCGATGGAGGAGACGATGTCGATGATGAGGATGAGTCATCTGATGATGACGAGGACGATGAAGTTGATATTAAGGGGGATGAGGAGGAAGAGGAGCACCCAGCTCCTGCCGACTCTATAGCTGTTGCTTTACCAGCTATTGATCAGGCCCCATCTGCTGAGGAGACTGAGCTGTTTGAGACCGACGAGTCTGCGGCCACACCACTACCACATTCTGCTTACCGCGTTACTGCTAGGATATTGATCCGAGATGAGCCACCTACACCATTTTGGTCTGATACGGAGGTTGCCAGACTCCTTGCTATACCTACTCCACCACCATCACCACTTTCCCCATGGTCATCACCACTGCCTCAGATTCCTTCTCCACTACTACCCCTGATACTATCACCACTACCACTATTACCACCTTTACCTATATCATCTCCATCACTACCTGCTAGCCCTATTTATCCCTTGGGATACCGAGCCGCTATGATCCGGCTGAGAGCTGAGGCCCCATCTACTTCCCATTCACCACCGCCACATATCATACTCTCCTACACCAGAGCAGATACACCACCGTCAGGTACCCCACCATCGGGGACACCACCACTTTTACCTATACCGCTACCTACTTCATCACCACCTTTGCATCTACTCTCTACTGACCGTAGAGTAGACAGACTCGAGGTTACCTTACCGCCTCGGAAGAGGTTAGGTATCGCTCTCGGTACGAGATATAAGGTAGGAGAGAGCTCGTCTGCCCCTACTTCTAGACCTCCTGGAGGTTTTAGGGCGGACTATGGTTTTGTTGCTACCATGGACATGGAGATTATGCGGTATCTAGAGAGAGATGTCGGTTATGGGATCACCGACACTTAGGATGTGATGCTGGTAGACATGCTAGGGGCACCAGCGACTGATGACACAAAGTTGGGTCGACGGATGACAGAGTTTACCACTAGGGTTAGGCAAGACACCGATGAGATCTTTACGAGGTTGGATGATAAGCAGTCTGAGTAACATTTGATGGCTGGTCAGCTCAACATGCTCTATAGGGATAGGCGTGCACATGCTCGTACTGCTAGGCTCATAGAGGCTGAGGCCAGGATGTCTTGAGAGGCTTAGGGACGATCCTTGGATGCGAGTGACCTTACGCATACAGAGGTTATGTCATTACGTACTCAGGTGGTAGCATAGTAGGCAGTGATTACAGAGTCATAGGAAGCGGACCGCAGGAGACAGGCAGAGATTACAGAGTTGCTAGCAGCGGACCGCAGGAGACAGGCATAGTTCATTGAGGCACTAAAGCTGCTGAAGAGACTTCAGACCCAGATGATAGAGTTTGAAAGACAGCAGGGACCCGCTAAAGGTCCTGCACAGCCAGATGCCCCAGAGGAGGCTGGTAGCAGTTCATAGATCATGTTATGGCTAGTTGTTTTGTACAGCCTACTAAGTATTACGGGTAACTCCCGGCTAGTATGGCTTTAGGTTGTATATTTTATCTTGTAACCTAATCGTTGTGATCATTTTGTATCTGAACCAATCATGTATGTTTTCCAATTATATATGGAATGGTGGTATTATGTCATGTCTATAATCGAATTTATTATGAATGAATGTCGATTTAGTTACACCATTGTTAACTTCAATTCAGTTGTATATTTCACTGTGTGTTGTGATCTCTCTTTACTTATTGTGTATATGTCATGTCATGGTTATGATTTTACGAAATCTAACGGGTATTATATTTTCTTGTGATTGAAGAAAATGGCACCAAAAAGAGCCACGAGGTCAAACACAGCCCCAGAAACAACCAACACCACATCTGTCACTAATGCCCAGCTTCAGGCAATGATTGACCAAGGCGTTACTGCCGCTTTGGCAGCACGTGATGCTGACAGAAATACGAATGGCGATGATAGCCATATTTCAGGAGCGGGTGTTAGAAGGACAGAACGAACTGCCCGTGAATGTACTTACACTGACTTTCTCAAATGTCAACCATTAAACTTCAAAGGCACGGAAGGAGTTGCCGGTCTATCTCAATGGTTTGAAAGAATGGAGTCTGTTTTCCACATCAGTAATTGTACAGTTGAGAATCAAGTCAAGTTTGCTACTTGCACTCTCCATTCAGTTGCTTTAACATGGTGGAACACTCATGTCAAGACAGTTGGTCATGATGCCGCTTACGGTATGCCTTGGAAAACACTCATGAAAATGATGACTGACAAATACTGTCCTCGAAATGAAATTAAGAAACTGTAAGATGAACTGTTGAATTGAAAAGGAACCGAATGATAGTGATAAAAAACAACCAACGTATTCCGGACTGCCACTGTTGTGTGGTAGAATGTTTCCTGAAAATCTGACAAGATTGAGAAATATGTCGATTTCTTACACATGATCCACGGAAGTGTAGTACGCACCAAGCCTAGACAATGCATAGTAGGCAACTGAAGTGGCAGTCGAAGAAATGTATAAAAGGATCCTCACTTTTGCTGACCGTCAGACAGAGAACAAGAAAAAGCAGATACAAAAACCAACAACCACAACAACAACATCAAAACAAGAAGGCAGAACACCGGCATGGATTAAGCTGCATGTAATGATAAGAGAAGAAACCATAGGGGGGATCCAACCCTATGCTCAAATCAATAAACACCACGATAGTCCAATGTGCTCCTAAATGCCACAAATGCAACAGAATTTTGGCCAATATTGCTCGTGACAGTAGAAGTACAACACATGCAAATAATGCTAACAATCAAGGGGCATTAGATTCGGTCAGTAAGCCTACTTGTTTAGAGAGTGGAGCCGAAGGACACTCAAGAGGGAATGACCCAACTGAAGAACAACAACAACCTGGTACCCCAAAGTTGATGTGCAATAGCTCCAGCCAAGTGTAATGCGGTAGGCATGCAGGGTGGACAAACCAGAATCAACTTCGTGACAGGTACGAACCTTCTAAACAACCGCTATGCTTCTATCTTATTGATACTGGAGCCAACTAGAAGTTTTGTATCCACTGCAATTAGCTCCTAAATTGGGGGAATTATCACTCCAACCGCATAGATCACTATTATGACGGTGAACTAGCCGACGGGAGCAATAATTAGGTTAAACCCATCCTTAGGGTTGCACAATAATCTCCTGAACCACCCATTTCAACATAAATCTTAATGCCTATAGAACTTGTAGAATTCGACGCAATAATTGGTAAGGATTGGATGTTAAAGTACCAAGCAATCATTGATTGTGTGCCGAAAGATCGTTCGTATCCCCAGGTGAAATGAACATAAAATGTCTACGTGACGAAGCACCAGTGACACGAAGGCTCATCAACCACATTATCATCGTACACCAAAACACAACGAACTACATGCCAAAATGAATGTCTGGTCTTTGGCAAACATTAATACAAAGGAGACTGTAAGACAATTCTGCAAGAAATGCGACTGAAGGACGTACCAAACATCCAAGATTTTCCTGCTGTATTCCCAGTTACTTGTCGGGTCTTCTCCGACTCCGACAATGGAATTTCAAATCGATTTGATACCTGGAGCAGTACCCTAGCTCCGCGCCTTATCGATTGGACACCTTCTGAAATGAAAGAGTTATCGACAACTAAAAGAACTATACTGACAAAGTCCTTTATACGAACCTAGTACCTCACCCTGTGTGCACCGTGTCTTGTTTTGTCAAGAAGAAGACAATCGATCGACATGTGCATGATTACCATAATTGAATAAACAAACAGTGAAGAACCGTTACCCTCCCAATAATTGATGATTTATTTGATCAGCTCAATGGTCGAGTGTCTAGCTCGAAGATTCGACCTAAGTCAGGTTTCTTAAAAACTGAGGATCGAAATTAGACATTCTGAAGACCGCCTTATAACTTCGTTATGTCCAATTATGAATATCAAGTTATGCATATGGTTTGACAAACGCACTGCCTTATTCAAATGACCTAAAGACTCGTTGGTGAGTCAAACCTTACTTCGGATAAACATAATTGTCTTTATTGACGATATTCTGATATATTCAAATAACAATAAAGAACACAAGAAACCTTAAGTAATCTTATAAAAGAGGTGCTTATAAAGTAGGATTGATATTGCCAAATTTTCCAGAGTGTGAATTTTGGTATATCTAACAGGAACATTTTTCCACGTCACGTCATGACAGCCAGTTATTCGCGTGACCTCGCCAAGGATCAAATCCATTAAAGATGGGCATCTCCTAAGTCACTTGGTAGTGCGTTTAATTACACATACCTATCGCATTGACAAACGGAAATTAAATGACCCAAAACGTACCAAAAATACATTGTATTATATATTATCACTTATATTTGCGAGCAGGAAACGTGAATTATCCGTATAAAAGGACGAAAAATCAAATTCAAAATGATAAAACCGAACACGGTGAATGGAAAAGCGTGGAAAAGACCAAAGTCATATCGATAGCCACAGACCAAGAAATCAAAGTGTTTATATAAAATTCAACCGCAAAAGCATACAGTCAAAACCAAGCCGATATTGAGAATATCTTAATGGACCCACCCGGTAACCCCATCAAAGGCCGGAAAGCCCATTAGTATAGCCACTTGAAGACCAAATGGGCCCAATCATTTATACATTCTACCATACGGGCCCAAACCAAATCCAAGCCCAAATGACCCTTTTTAACAGCCAAAGAAGTAAAGGGACCAATTCTGCCTACCCATAAACATGTACCACAAGGAACGTGTGATGCAAATGAATTTCTAACCAAGGGGAACTAATTGTAGCAAGACCCTAAACAGTACAACCCCACAAGGACTAACTGCAACGGACATATAAAATTGGGGTCCATTTCACCACATTCCCAAACCTTACCCTGCCCCCAAAATCAAACAACATAAACCCTCACCTAATTTACCTGCCTTTTTAAAAAACCCCACTATTCATCATCTCTTCACCCTTACCTCCCAACACCACATCCAAAAACTAAACCCACACCACATGGGTTATATGAACACCTTGCAATCCACTACACCCTAATCGTCAAAGAAATAACAATAAATTTTAATGGTTTGATGATCGTTAGAACTTCGGGGACAAACATAAAAAAATAGGCTAGATGATTATGACTTTCACTCACACAAGAAACACACTTATGTTTCTGTCTCTACAAAGAAGCACAAAAGAAGAAGAGAAGACCTAGATAGAAGTAGTATAAAAAGGCATCACTTGTAAGCAAGGTTGCAAAAATCGCTAGGCGCTCCCGGAGCGGTCGGGTAGCGCCTAGCGATTAATCGGTTATGCGGGGATTAATCGAGGATTAATCAGATTGGATTTTTTATATACAAAATTATAATTTTAGATATAATATGTATGAGATAAGCATGGATATCCAAAGTGTTTAAAAGTAACAAATATTTCAAGTGATCCGATTTTTTCATTATTTATTCCGATTTAAATATCTGATATGACGACTAATCGATTTTAAAACCAATTTTTTTACAGACCGATATTTTAGGCCGATTATAAAAATCAAGCGTTTAATGACCGATTCCTCCAAGGCGACCGTTAGGCTGATTTTTTACAAACATAGCTTGTAAGCCTTGAAGGGAGTCATTTTTTTAGCTTTAGTTTAACCTATTTAAGTTATTTTCAACTAAATTGGTTAATCTTTTTTTTTATGAAATGAAACTTTAAGGTTTTTGAGTTTTTCAATATTTGATATCAAGTATTAAGGATTGATCAAATGTTTATTTAAAAGCTCACATAGCTTATCATCAATTGTTTTACATCTTATTTAACTTAAAAAAAAGACTTAAGTATAAAAGCTGTTAAAGAAAAACACAAAAAGAATCCTCCCCTAAATACCTCAGCTGAATCTTGGATGAAAAGCAAAGCTAAGGAATTAGCGATTTAGTACCCTAACCACTTGTATTATATACATCTGGAGCTTGTAGACTATTGTTGTTTACCCTGTTTAAGCAAGGGTGTTTGTAAGTCCTCATTTTAAATTTTTAGCTTAAGTACTGTAGCTTTGCTTATTAGCTGCTTATTTACTGCTTATCTTGCTTATTTATGTGCCTTTTGTGCTTATTGTCCTACTTTGTTGCTTATATGTCTTATATTTAAGTCTAACTTAAAACTGCCTCTTGTTTGCTTGTAAATTGCTTATGCTTATTTGCTTATTGAAGTGCTTTTCTTTGCTTGCATTCTGCTTATATTAGCTTAATTTAGCTTTATGGTCATAAGTCTTAAAAGTTAGTTGCTTGGGTTTTGTTTTTTAAAAATTTTATTAAAAATCAGTAAAAAAGAGAATTATAAAAAAATCTACAGGGGTGTTTGGTTAAGGGATAAAATGGGTCAAAACGTTTTAAAATCTTTTTTCGGGTCATTGATCAACTTGTTAAGCGATACTTAAGCTTATTCGCTAATTTTCAAAAGTTTTTTGGTCCCTAAGTCTGTTTTTAAGTTTTTCTATAAAGCTCTTAAAATTGTGGAGTTAAAGCTGTCCAAACCAAGCTTTTAAGCATTGGTTTGGACTTGTTTTGAGTGAGAATTAAGTGTCCAAAAGTTTTGTCTTGGGTTTTTTATCAAAAATCAGTCCAAATGTATATTAAGCTTTCATGCCTAAACTACTTTTTAAGATCCACAAATATCACACTTATTCTATTTTATGCTTTTAAAAAAATGGTTCACAAGCTCATTAGGAGCTTGTGTCCCATCTGTTTATTACACTATTTAATTTTCAAGCTTATTTGCCAGCTAATTTTCAGCTAGTTTTTTGCCTTTGCTTCTCACTGCTTTGAGAACAAAATATCACCCCTGGCAAAACCATTATTCTCACCCTTTATTCATCGCTTAGTTGTTAGTAAAACCCTAGGTCCTCTTTGCCATTTCTAGAAAGCCCTAGTATATAAGCCTAGGAATCCAAAAGTCCTTCTAGTGGCTTATTTTTAAGCTAGAAAAAGCACATTTGGTATTTTCACCTAACAGTAATAACTACAAGGTTAGACTGTTAGCTAGTATAATTGCTTTATTGAATCTTTAACTATTGAAATTTCTTGATTTAAGGTTAAGTATCTTATTAGGTTAGTTTAATCTTAATTTATCTTATTTTTGGGTTTAAAATTAGGGCATATTTTACATGAGCAGTTATAGTTAAAAATTTCTAAGTGTTTTGCCTCTTAGCTTTTTTTTCTTTTAAGCTTAACCCTTCTTGTATCTTTGCTAGTTTATTCTAAGTGCTCAATTATGTAGCTTATGTGTTCTATTCAAGCTAATTTGTACAAGTTTTAGCAATGCTTACTTGTCCTTAAAAAACCAAACATTAAATAAAAAAGTCCTTAAGTGAAAAAATAGCTTTAATTGTTCTTTTTTCCAAACTTATTGCTTATTTTCTTTTGTTTAAAGTATGCTAGGCGCTACTATTAGGTAGTAGCATAGCTGATTTGCTTGTGTTAATTCCCATTACTTTATATAAGCTTAACTGCCACACAGTATAACACTCCTTAGGACTTAGGTGAATTTACTTGCCTGTCTCCTCCTCCTTCTTACTTATATTCTGCTTATTTTTGAGTTAAAGTTATATGTTGTCTTTTTTAAGTTGCATAATTTATTATCATTTCAAAAAATTTAAAAAAAAATGAGGAAATACAATCGTTGGATTGATGGTAGACCCTAGTGAGCAAGAACTCTAACACGGGTACCACACCCTAATCATCCAACAACTTATATAACAACACCTCAACCGCTATTGCTACATTAGCTCATCGTAGAGGTTTTTGTTAGATTATTATATAAAGCCCCCATTAGCCCTATAAGAACCACAGCCACCTATTAGCTTTATTAACAGCTTATAAATAAGGCAATTTTTTCAAGTTTTAGTTTTTCTTAGGATTCTGTAGTAAACTTATTTTTTCCCTAAATTTTTCATAATTTTTTCAAAATTCGTTTACTATTTTTAATCATTTATTTTAAATTAAAACTGTTTTTTAATTAAATTAATATAAATAAAAATCAAAAAATATTTTTCTTTTTTAGAAAATTTTCTTTTATCCATATTCCCACTTAGGAAAAATAAAAATCTTTCGTAGGTCGTTTTTGCAAAATCTTACTTATTTTAAAGAACGATATTAAGCCCGTTGATTATTTTTTTCAATTTTATAAAGCTCGTTTAACTCCGTTTTCCAGGTCCCTAGGTCTTTTTCATTCTCAATTATTATCACCTAGAGTAGATCTAGAAGTATAAAATTTCTTATGTTAGGGTTAATTTAAAGATTTTAGGTTTTTAAACCCCTTTTCTGGATTCCTGTCTCAGTTTTACATTTTAATTTCGTATATTTAGGTTTTTTCTAATCGTTTTTTGCTATTATGATATATTTAGCTTTCTAAACTGCCAAATCATTAATATACTCATTCAAACTCAATTTTTCGATTTGTACCGATTTTCAAGCACACCTCGTTTGGGATCGAACGACCCGGGAAATATTCTATACTAACTTCTCGTTCCATTGATTATTTTAGATTATAAATATTATATGTACTTTATTATATACTTAAATATCTATATTATATAAATATATAGATATAGAATATAAATATATATATATATAATATAAAGGTTATTTAAATAAACATTAATTTTTGGCGCCGCTGCCGGGGAGGCTGTGAGTCGATTATCCATACTGTTTGAAACTTAGTTTTTGAAGATACTTCATTCTTGAAGTTATTGGCTTTAAAAAAAAACCAAAAAGTACAAAAATATTTTTATTTTCTTTTTAGTATAATTATCATTTAAAGAAAAACTATAAAAAAAACCAAAAACATAAAAACATTGTCTTTAATTATAAATAAAAATCAATCAAGTTGGTAAAAGAACACCAACATATAATACTTTCAACTAAAGTATTATCCATTAATAAGTTCCCGAACCAAGATTCAAAAACTTACTTTTTGTGTCACTTGCGAGTACGATCACCATTTAAAAGATAAACAAACACAGAATAGGGGAATAAGGCGGGTTGTTCCTTGGAACAACGACCCTTAAAGGAAAAAAGGTTTGTAAAAAACTTCGCGCTTTTCTCTTATTCCTCCGCTCCTTTGTGCGTTTTTCTTTTCGAAGAGTTACCGAGAAGCTTGTCGATTATTAGGTTTAAGTTGTCTTATCTCGTTGTCCGTTATTAAAATAAATTTGGAATTACTTTATGATAAACCTAAAATAACAAAAAAAAATTAGTTTAAATTTTTATCTTTTTATAGTGCATGCGCACTCGTTCCCAAACTCGTAATCTACACAACACAACAACCGGCCCACCACCTGTTGTTTACCATTTAATCCTTGACATCCAATTGAAAATCCAGCTCCTCCCCTAGCTCCGATGGATGATACCCGGACTATGGCTTAATTGCTCCAAGCACCCACCGAGGGGTACGAGGATGCAATTGTAATTCCTGAAATAAATGCTAATTTTGAGTTGAAAGCCTGGTTTTGATTAATCTCTTCAAACAAAGAGTTTTTTCGGACATGATAAAGAGGATCCACATGCTCACATCCGTTACTTCAATAAGATTACCTCAACGATGAGATTTCCGGATATCCCGAGCACGTCAATTAAGCTTATGCTTTTTCCATTTTCTCTTGAAGGTTCAGCCCGGATTTGGCTAGAAAAAGAACCTCCTCGTTCAATTTTGACGTGGGATGATCTTGTTTCAAAATTCATTAATCAATTCTTTCCTCCTTCAAAAACGACAAATCTTCGAAATGAAATCACGAGATTTTAACAAAGATTTGACGAATCATTTTACGAGGCTTGGGATCGATTTAATGACCTTCTTCGAGCCTGCCCACATCACGGATTTTCTGAATTACATCAGCTAGATACGTTTTACAATACGTTGAATGCTAATGATCAAGATTCGTTAAATTCTGCTGCGGGTGGAAACTTTTTAAATAATATGCCTCGTGAATGCTTGAGAATTATCAAGAGTAAATCCAAGGTTCGTAATTCACGAAACAAGGCAGTCGTTGCCAAAGTGAGTTCGAATTCATCTACTCCCGGAATTTCACCAGATGTTGCTGCTCTTACAACCGAAGTTTCTGAACTTAAGAACATGATGAAGACTATGCTTATCGAAAAACAAAAAGCCCAAGCTCCCGCACCCGTAAAAGCGGTCGAGCAGAGTTGTGTAACTTGTGGAGGTGCTCATTCGTATAGAAATTGTCCAGCCACCAATGGCAACATTTATCAAGACAACATTCAAGAGTACGTTTCACAAGCTGCTGCAGCCAATTTTAATCAAGGCAATACAAATTCTAGACCTCTGATGGTTGCAAACCAAATCCGACCTCCTGGTTTTCCTCCGATTCAAAACAATCAAAACCGTTTTAATCAGAATCAAGGAAATAATTTCAACCAAAATCGAGGAACCAATTCCAATCAAAACCGTGGAAATAACTTCTACCAAGGACAAGTGTATCAACCTCCGACTAGTCAACCACCAGTTTACCAAGCTCAACCTTATCAAGCTCCTGCTCAGCAAGTGCAAGGTGTTTCAAAGATCGATTTTGAGAATTATGTCAACGCTAATGATGTTGTATTGAGAAATATGCAAAATCAGGGCCAAGGTTTACAAAATCAAATAGCCAATTTAACAGACATGCTCTCCAAATTCGTGAATGTCAATACCGCTTCATCTTCGGGTACGGGAACTCTCCCAAGTAACACGGTTACTAACCCGAAGGAGGACTTGAAAGGTATTACCACTCGAAGTGGTGTTGCTTACAAAGGACCCACGATTCCTACTACTTCTTCTCCTAAAGTAGTGGAACGTGAGACCGAGGTCACAAAGGACACGATGCCTCCTGCTAATAACGGAAGCACCGAAGACGTCCAACCTCCGGTTGTCCCTATTGTCCATCATAAATCAATCTCTGAGCCCGTAAATGCTCCAGTTAGTGCTTCGATGCCTAACCAAAAAACATCAAATCCATTTCCTTCAAGAAGAAATGATGAAAGGCGCTGTGAAAAAGCTAATGACCAAATTGAGAAATTCTACGAAATCTTTAGAGATTTAAGTTTCGAAATTAGCTTTACGGATGCCTTGATGCTTATGCCAAAATTCGCCTCGACTCTAAAAACCTTAATCGGAAACAAAGAAAAGTTGAGTGAAATGGCTAGAACTCCATTGAACGAGAATTGCTCAGCGGTCATCCTCAACAAGTTACCGAAAAAACTTGGAGACCCTGGCCGATTTCTTATTCCATGTGAATTTTCCGGGATTAATACATGCAATGCCTTGGCCGATCTTGGCGCAAGCATTAATCTTATGCCATATTCCGTATGGAAAAATCTCTCTCTTCCCGAACTAACCCCGACTTGCATGACGCTAGAGCTAGCGGACCGTTTGATCTCTGAACCGATCGGTATCACCGAAGACGTCTATGTAACAGTGGGAAAGTTCCAGTTTCCAGCCGATTTTGTGGTCGTAGATTTTGAGCCAGACCCCCCGAGTACCTTTAATTCTCGGGAGGAGTTTCTTAAAGACCAGTCGTGCACTGATAGATGTGTACAAAGGTGAAATAACCCTTCGTGTTGACAGAGAGGCCATCACATTTAATCTGGACCAAACTTCAAGATACACGGCTAATTACAATCATATGACGGCGAACCGAATCGACGTCATTGATATGGCTTGTGAAGAATACTCTCAAGAAGTTCTTGGTTTCTCAAATGTGATCTCAAGTAGCAATCCCACTCCTTACCATGATCCAATCGTTTCTACTTCTTCTCCGACTTTAACTCCATTCGGGGACAGTAATTTTCTTCTTTTTGAGGAAGCCGACTCTTTTCTTGCTGTAGAGGATGATCCAACTTTACCGGAAGTTAATCCAACGTATTATGACCCTGATGGGGATATTCTTCTCCTCGGAGCAATTCTTAATAGTGATCCATCACCACCCCCTCCCAATCAAGGAAGCTATTTGCCAGAATTTCAAAAAGATCTTAAAATTTGTGAAGCAAACAATGAAAAATCTTCAGTTAATGAGCCTCCCGAGGTAGAACTCAAGGACTTGCCACCTCATTTAGAATATGCATTTTTGGAAGGTAACGACAAGTTGCCCGTCATAATTTGCAAAAGATTTAAAGAATGAGGAAAAGGCCGCTCTGATCGAAGTTCTAAAGTCCCACAAGCGAGCCATCGCTTGGAAACTTTTAGATATTAAGGGTATTGACCCAGAGTTTTGTACCCACAAAATTCTCATGGAAGAGGACTACGAACCGACGGTTTAGCATCAAAGGCGGGTGAATCCCAAAATCCATGACGTTATTAAAAAAGAGGTTGAAAAACTTCTTGATGCCGGATTAATTTATCCGATCTCTGACAGTCCATGGGTAAGCCCGGTGCACTGTGTGCCGAAGAAGGGTGGCATGACCGTCGTCAAAAATGATTAAAATGATTTAATACCGACTCGATTGGTCACAGGGTGGAGAGTATGCATTGACTATAGAAAGTTGAATGAAGCTACCCGAAAGGACTACTTTCCATTGCCCTTCATGGATCAAATGCTCAAAAGACTCGCGGGAAATCAATACTATTGTTTCCTCGATGGCTTCTCGGGTTATTTTCAGATTCCAATAGACCCGAAGGACCAAGAAAAGACAACATTCACTTGCCCATACAGAACGTTTGCCTATCGCCGCATGCCTTTTGGACTGTGCAATGCACCTGGTACGTTTCAACGTTGTATGATGGCAATCTTCCATGACATGATTGAAAAGACAATGGAAGTGTTTATAGGAATGACTTTTCAGTACTTTGGGGATTCTTTCTAACTTGCCTATCCATTGGGAAAAAATGTTTTAAACGTGTGAAGAACCAATTCGTCCTAAACAAAAAAACAACAACACAAAAAAACACAAAAAAAAAACAATAAAAAAAAAAAAATAAAAAAAAAAAAACAAACAAAAAAAACATGCGCGAGAAATGCCATTTTATGGTGAAGGAAGGCCCTTGTTCTTGGACACCAAATACTCTAAGTCAGAAATTGGAGGTCGAAGAGCTTTTAAAGTTGACGTGATGCCATGCTATCTCACCCGATTACCGTGAAAGGTGTCTCGTAGTTTTTTGGGCATTGACGGGTTTTACCGACGTGTCATACAAGACTTTTCAAAAATAGCCGCCAATGACCTCACCTGTTGACAAAAAGAGACTCATTTTTCTTCCTCCACAAAAAGAGTGTATCGAATCCTTCAATACACTTAAAAGAAAATTGACCAAGGCTCTAATTTTGATTGCTCCTGACTGGGACTTGCCCTTCGAACTCATGTGTGATGCAAGCGACTTTGCAATTGGGGCAGTCCTAGGGCAACGAAAAAAAACACGCATTTCCAACATTCTTATGCCAGCAAAACAATAAACCGGATAGCTCAACGCCACACTACACTACGACCGCAAAAGAATTGCTTGCCGTATTGTACGCTTTCGAGAAGTTCCGGTCATACCTCGTTTTGTCCAAGAGCATAGTGTATACTGACCATTCTTCTATAAAGTACCTCTTCACTAAGAAAGATGCTAAGCCAAGACTAATGCGGTGGATCCTTTTGCTCCAAGAATTCGATGTTATCATCTGAGAAAAAAATAAGAGAGAAATCTGGCCGCGATACATTCCAGACTTGAGAACCCTCATCAAGATAAATTCGAGAACAAGGAAATTACGAAAACATTTCCCCTCGAAACTCTTGGTTCGGTTGCTCTTCGTGTTGATAGTACCCTATGGTTTGCAGATTTCGCAATATATGGGGAATTCATTGTCAAAGGAAATGTGTCCCAAGCAGGAAAAACAAGTTTTTCAAAGATGTAAAGCACTACTTTTGGGATGACCCCTTCTTGTTCAAAATATGTGCGGATCAAGTGATATGGCGGTGTGTGCACTGCAAAGAAGCTCTCGACATTCTCAAAGCTTGCCACAATGGACCCACGGGGGGACATCACGGTGCAAATCTCACTGCCAGAAAGGTCTTTAATGCTGGATTCTTTTGGCCTATAATTTACAAAGTTGCCCACGAGTTGGTTAAAAATTACGACTCGTGCCAACGACAAGGAAAAATTTCACAAAGGGATGAGATGCCTCAAAATTCCATCCAAGTTTGTGAAATCTTTGACGTTTGGGGCATAGACTTCATGGGACCATTCCCATCATCAAAAGGAAACAAATACATACTTGTGGCTGTCGATTACCTGTCAAAATGGGTTGAAGCGAAGGCGCTCCCCACAAACGATGCCCGAGTAGTTTGCAAATTTCTTAAATCTCTCTTCGCCAGATTCGGTGCCCCTCGAGCCATCATCAGTGATCGTGGAACACATTTTTGCAATGACCAGTTTGCAAAGGTCATGCTTAAATATGGAGTCACTCATCGTCTCTCCACCGCGTATCACCCGCAGACAAGTGGGCAAGTTGAGGTATCGAATCGTGGCTTGAAACGAATTCTTGAAAGGACCGTGGGCGAAAATCGTGCCTCTTGGTCGGACAAACTGGATGACGCTCTCTGGGCCTTCCGTACAGCGTACAAAACACCCATCGGGTGCACTCCTAAAGCTTGTTATTGGAAAGGCATGTCATCTGCCAGTTGAGTGGAGCACAAAGTTACTGGGCCAATAAGGCATGCAAATCTATAAATTCTCAAAACCAATTGGTGTGATCAACCAAAGTTAACTCAATGAATTAAGTGAACTGTGTGATCAAGCCTACGAAAATTCTTTGATTTATAAAGAGAAAAGTAAGAGGATCCATGATGCAAAGATCAAAAACCGCATTTTCAACGTCGGTGATCAAGTCCTCCTCTTTAACTCAAGATTGAAAATTTCTCGGCAGTTGAACATCCGCTGGTTTAGGACCAATTACCATTGTTAAGTTCTTACCGTATGGAAAGTGAGTTATCCAAAACTCTGGGCAAAAACTTCAACGTAACTGGTCATCGTTCTGAAGCATATTTTCGAGGTGATGTCCCTGCTATGGATATCCGGATCTCAAACTTCCCTATGGACAATTGAATTCGGGATTGGGTCAGCTTAGTGCCCCTAACAAGCGTTCGTGGGAGGACCATGCTTATCCGTTGTTATATTTGTAGTAAATGAATATGGTTTTTGTTGTGAGGAGGCTCGCCTTCTTCCATTATCATGTTTCGTGTTTGTAATGTTGGATTGTCAGGTGTCCCGGAATTTGAAGCTTCGTGCTCGCGGTTTTGTCCTTCGATCACAAGAGCTTCACATCCTCAGCTTCATTTGGGAAATCCAATATCCTAATCTTATCGACTAACGTTTATCTTTAAGCATACTTAATAAACGGCTTAGGATTTGCGTAGAGACCCTTCTTAAAACATTGAGGACAATGTTTCATTCTAGTATGGGGGGATCTTCGATTTGATTGTGCCTGCAGCCGTTGTTTTTACGTAATCCCGTTTTTACCACCAAAATTTCAAAAAAAATGAAAAAATTTAAAAAATTTCAAAAATAAAATAAATGTTTTGTCACAATTTTGACTTTCCTGCTGGGTAGAATGAGAATAAATTTTGACCCGATCGAGCGTGTTGAGCTCTAGCTTGTTCCTTAACTTTTAGACTAAGCGTTCGCGAAACCTCGCGAAGAACGAAAAATGATAGTGTTAAGTAGAAGTTGGATGCTAAGCAAGGATTATTTGGAAATCTTAAGAGCTCATAAGTGTAATTTGTCGCTTTTTCTCCCATAAGCTCTTAATTGGACTAATATTACGTGCTACTTTTGAAAATTAAACTTAAATCGACAATTTTTGAAAATTGAAATGTATCAATCTTAGTCTTAGTTCAAGTTTATACTTAAATTTTTCAAAAAGAAGTATTTTCTATATATCGCAAAATGAAGTGAAAAATGAAAAAAAAATGAAATGAAAAATGAAAAAATAATGAATAAGGCAATTATATAAACTGTGGGCTGATAAAGGTTTACTGCATCTTGCCGGCTCACAACCGATGTTGCAGTCTTCAAAAAGAAAGCCCATAGTAAGAATAATAATCCGACACCGATAAAAGTTTGCTGCATCTTGCCGGCTCACAACCGATGTTGCAGCCTTCTAAAAGGTCGAGGGTTACAATTGCATCAAAAGTTATGTTAATGTTAAGTGTGAATAAATAAATATATGGAAAACCCTTTTTCTTAAATTTAAATATGCTTTTGAACTTAGACTATTTCATGATTACATTAATAAGATATGTCTAAACAAGAAACCAAAGAGTTTTTTAAACCAAAGGTCAGTGAGTCCCGATACTAGTCTCTGTGGGGTGTCAAAATCCTGGTCACTTAGCCGACAAGGTTGGGATGTGCAAAGACGAAAGTCACTACATGGGATGATCTCGCCTTTAAACTCAATATTCTTGGGTAGAACGTGAAGCATAGAATTTTGCATATAAAACGTTGATCCATGGTTGAAATTCGAAATAGCACATTCACCTTAATATAATAATTGCCGAGAGTAAAAAGTTTACAAATTGCAAATATGAGTAGTGTTAGCATCTATACTTGTACTTAACAGTGATTTCGTTTTAAGCTTGGTTTGGAATGAGTGAAAAGTCAGGAACGATGAATTTATCCGTTTTGGGGCATTTTAGGATTAAAGTGCATCTTATTCTATGATCCCAAATGAAAAATAGCGAGAGTCAATTGCTTAAAATGAAAAATACAAAAGTATTAGTGGTAGTTAGTGTATATATTTAAAAATGGTTAAAAAACGGGCTGTCGAACGATAGTGATTCTATATATCCATTGACAAACACTTAGCTATTTTTTGGTGTATGTCGAGGGGGATTGAGATTCTTAGCTTTCTAAGTGCTTACTTCATAGCATTGCGTGAGGACACGCAACGGTTTAGTATGGGGGATTTTGGTATGTGTTTAATTACACATACCTTTTACCTTTAAAATCGACCCTAAACGACCAAAAACGCACATAAAATGCCATAAATATGCCTGTTTTTGTGTTTGTACTGTGCAGGTACCGGATATTCACAAAAGGACGAAAAATCAAGCAAAAACGGACAAAACCGAGCACGGAATGGAAAAGCGTAGAGAAGCCAAAGTCAACAAAAGTCAACGATCAAAACCGGAGCCGACACCGAAGAATACTTAATGGGCCCACCCGAACCCATCTAATGGGCCGGGTAAACCCATTAGTATAATATTGAAGACCAAAAGTTTAAACAAAGGCCCAACACTCTTTTTATACAAGCCGGCCCAAAACAGTGCACACATGGCCCAATTCCACTTCTAACTTCGTTAAGTCCCTAACCCTTTAACCATAACTTCGTTAGTCCCTTTAGGGACTAACTTTGCAAAACCTCTAATAACTTTGAGGGGCTGTTCCTGCCTAACCCTCAAAGTTATTATACCTACAAGGGCCACGAATGTAATTAACTTATAGAAGGTGAGGGATCAAAATTGCCAACCCACCAAACTCACCCCTGCACCCAGTTATAAACAAACACCCTTTCCCGCCAAACTTAAAACCTATCTCCACTGTTCACGCTTCCCTGTCCCCCCTCCTCGACCACTGTTTACAACCAACCAAAAACCTATTATACCACCCCCGCACATGGGCTTATGTACACGCTGGCAATCCCCCTTGCTACCATTGGTTATGGAAATCAAGGATCATGATTTGAAGACATTGGGACCAAGAAAAGATAGAGGGCCGAGATTGATTTTTTGTTTCATCTCACACAACAAAAACACTCTCAATCTGTCTCAGCAAAGAAACACACAAGAATGAGGACAAGACTTTTTTGTCGAATTATAAATAGGGTGCAATTGTAAGCCATTTGGAGGGAGTAGCTTTTATCTAGTTCTTTTAATAGTTTAACCTAGTTC
>BQNB010009463.1:25104-86726 GCA_026074375.1 Tanacetum coccineum | reverse complement strand
ACTGGGTGAGGACCTCTCAGGGATCCCTGTTGACCAGACCCAATATCGAAGTATGATTGGATCCTTGATGTATCTCACAGCCAGTAGACCTAACCTAGTTTTTTCTGTGTGCATGTGTGCTAGATATCAATCTATGCCCACTAAAAAGCACCTTGAAGCAGTTAAACGGGTCTTTTGGTATCTCTAAGGAACCATAAATATGGGTCTTTGGTATCCAAAAGACACCGCCATGGCACTAACAGCATACGCGGACGCAGATCATGCAGGTTGTCAAGACACTCGAAGAAGTACATATGGCAGTGCCCAGTTCCTTGGTGACAAGTTAGTAAGCTGGTCATCAAAGAAGCAAACTAGCACGTCCATCTCGTCTACAGAGGCTGAATAACATCGCGATGTCTGGATGTTGTGCCCAAATCCTATGGATGCGGTCTCAATTATCGGATTATGGCTTTGCATACAATCACGTCCCTCAGTATTGTGACAATAAGAGTGCCATAGCTCTCTGCTGCAACAATGTCCAGCACTCCAGGTCTAAGCACATCGACATCCGACATCATTTCATCAGAGAATAAGTAGAAAAGGGAGTGGTTGAGTTGTATTTTGTGAGGACAGAGTATCAACTGGCGGATATATTCACTAAGGCACTGCCCAGAGAATGCTTCGAATTCATTCTCCCGCGGCTTGGCATGAAGAGTATGAAGCCAGAGACACTCAAACGTCTTCAGGATGAGTAACGGATTTGCTTCAAGTATCCTATGTAAATATGTACATATTCCTACTCAAAAAGAAAATACAAAAATATAAAACCAACAAAAATCCATAAAAAATCAGAAAATAGAAAATACCAAAAAATAGTTTAAACTTTTCAAGACATGTCTTCCGTTTATCGATAACATTTATGGTCCAAGAAATGTCAGTCAATAATTACACGGGTCTTTAAATGAAGCTCAAATGGAAGTTTAAACTTTTCAAAACATGTCTTTATGGCTTGCTATTATTTCTTATATGCAACTCGGTTTTCAAAATGAGGAAAGCATGTCGCCAAAAAGACGGTTGTTCCTAACAACGGGTGATTAAGTTCTCCCGGGCATGGATTACTTTACATCCGTGCACCCTCGATCTAATGTACACTTCAGTGCATTATATCTTGATTCAGAAGAGAAATCTTCTTTATATCCAAATAATTTTCCGTCTATGATTCTTTAGAAAATTGTTTGTGTCTCATTTGGTGGACAAATGTTCTTTGAAACTTAATCGGACTTATCTTTCTCAAAATTTGTCTCTCAATCAATGACTACAACTCTTTAAATAGAAAACTGGTCATTGATTGAGGGGGAGAGTGCTTTTCAAATGTATGACATCTATCGGGCATTTTTGAGTCATTATATAAATACTTGAGAAAGGTTTTGTATCTAACGGGGTTACATATTGAGGGGAAGCATGAATATGTTCCATTATCGGCTTGTATAAATCAGATACATTTTCTACCAAATTTTCCTAACTTAAATCAATTGAGATCCAAAATCTCAACGGGTTTGAAATTTTTGATCGGGGGAGAGAATGTGACTTAAATATGAAAATCTGATAGAAATGTGATCTTTTTGAACTCATTAATATGCTCTCCCATATGTGCTAAACTCTTTCGAATATCGATGCACATATTGAGGGGGGAGCAAATGGTGTATGATGGCAATTATGGAAATACCAAAGACTGACCTTGTAATTACTTTATCAGAGTTATAAGGATGGTAAGGTTAGGTATCAGTTCCCACGATCCCACCAGAGCCGGAGGGATCTACCCAGGGACAATCCACTAGTTAGTGTAGAAGTCCTTAGGTATGACTACAAAAGGAGAATTATGAGAATAAGGGGATAGTGCAGACTGAGATGGAGCTAGTACTGGAACATACTCAACAAGGTACTAGTAATGAAGTCTCGGTAAGCACTAAAGGGGTTAAAGAATGAAAAAGAAATATTAAGATAAATGGTGTAAAGAAAGCAGCCCTCCTTAAACATTAGACAGAAACCGGGTCAATTCATATGCTGTTAGAATCACATGGTTGATTGCTGACATTGAAGACAAGTATCATGGACCCAGTGATACGCTGCACAACCCTCCCTAGCCACTCAGAATCTCTCAAAAGATTTTTGTTTCAATTCTTACGGAGACGTAACACGTAATATATTGACTTTCTCAATCCGAGTTAGTCGGTATTGAAAAGGTGGCAGTCAGCTCCAGCCTCCGCTCACTAAAATCAAAATGCACTATTGAGTTTAGAGCCTTGAGATCATCAATTAATCTCGTTAGGACACTATTCAAATGTACTTGTTCTTCACACACTGAGAAAACAAGGAATATATACTCAGAGTCCTACGCATCATCCTTGTGATTTTGCCAGAACATCCGAGTGATACTTATGTATTCACAATGAAGATGGAAATCCTGATTGAGCCAACATCAAACAAGCTCATGGTAGGTGACTTGTGAGATCCTTAAATGGATCAAACTTGTGACACTGGACATCGAATCGGTCCAGACTTTTGAATTGACGATTGACGAAGTTTGATAAAATCTTAACACTCTCGATGTGTCACAAAATCAATTTCTCAAGTGACACGTCGATTGATTTTCAAATCAATTTTCATCTTTAATCGGTAAGATAGTAACTAACCAATTCACTCTTGTCGTGCTGTTTGCTTTGAGACGTTCCGACTAAGAGAACAGACAAGCAAGGCGATTCTGATGTTTATACATTGGAAGATCCGACACTCATGCTGGAAATCGTGTCAAGGATATTCTTCTTAAGATTGAATCTACCTGATCACAGGTCGGTCCTCACGGATTCGAAGGTTACTCCAACCAAAAACGGGCGAATGACAAAGCCATATTCGCCCCTCAACTTTATTGCTAACTATTTTAGTGCAAGTACACATAAAGATGGAGGTGGTGTCAACCTATTCCAGCAGAGTCAAGTTCATTGCCACATGCTCATACTCAAGACTCAATGACCTTACAACATCAAGAGAGAATGACCTAAAGCTTCCGCAACTCTGATATCAACTTCTTTATCAGCATGTTAAAGTGGTGAAGTTATAAATTAATGAAGTAATACGAGCATAAAGTCAAGCTTTCAAGATTGCAACAAGTATGAGCATGTCGGCCCAAAAGTCACAAGCATGCAAGATGGCAAAAGATCACAAGATGATGATTAGAGATTTACTTTGGCTGATGATCTCAAGAAAGCTCAAGATCACATTCAAAGACAAGCCTAAAGGAAAAAGCTCAAGCTTAAAGTCGAAAGATCACTACTCACTGTGTATAAAGAGATCAATGAATGAAGAATCAAAGATTATGAGCTAAAGTCTAAAGTCCAAGACACATAATGCTAGGATTTGAATTTTATTTTCTGGGGTGACCTCCCTTAGGGGGAGATTGTTAGGATCATGAAAAAGACTTGGTCACCCCGTGTTATGTCTAGCATAGATTAGCTCGTAGTCTTAATATTAATCGTTTAGTTATCGTATGACTTATGGCGTTGGGTCGGGTCTTTACCCACATGTTAGCCCACTCCATAGCCCACTTAGGGCACATAAACTCTTGTACTTAAACCCCTTCTCAGCCATTAAGAGGGGTTGGTTGTTCATTTTATCACAAACATTCACTAGGTGTTTCTCTCACTAGATACTCTCCATTTTCTCTCTCTAGATAATTCGGCCAAACTAATCATCTATGCTTGTGTTATGATATCTAATAAACTTACAGAAATGATAATGTTACACTCAGCCCTACTTAAGTCTTCAGTGTTTACAAGTGGGCACTAAAGAAAAACCAAGCTGAATGTCCTCCCTTCACTGACCACATGATGGCCATTTGCAAAGAAAAAGAGATTGTGCCATTAAAAGCTCCCAAAACCTCCTCAAAAGCTGAGAAGAAGGTTACCTAAGGCACAAAGCCTGGAGCTAAGTCTGGACAAAGGAAAATTCAAATTCCTTTTACATATAACCATCTTTAGTCCAAGATTTAGGCAACCAAACTTGTGTCCTCCACAAAAGGGGACACTAAATCCTAAACTGGCCATTTAGTAAAAGAAACCCAGTCCAGACTGGCCATGGACTCCAACCTTATCCAGCCTTCAGCTTCCACCCATGTGGTTTCTAAACTACGTAAATAGGACCAACAAGCAACTGGTGGCCCAATATCTTTAGGGGTCACCGGTGAAGGAGCCCACTCTCAGCTCAATAGTGGTATGTCAGCATCTATTCATTTTAAACCTATTTATGTAGCTTCTACTTTTATTCACATTGAGTCTGCATCAGGACATGATGCTTCAACAGATTTCACAACTGAAGTTGATCTAGGCAAATCTACTCCTAATGACTCCATATCTAAACAACAAGGTATGGATAAAGGAACCCAAAACTATTCACTTGATCATATATCTATAGGGACTAACCCAAGTGGTTTTGTAGATAAAACTAAATCTGCTAGAGATGGGTTGAAAAGTGCCCACACTAAAACAGGTGCAAATTTAGAAACCAGCAAAGCTGAGAAGAAAGTAAGCTTTAGAGATAATGAGTTCAACATCTCTCCAGATCTCTCTAGCTCTGATGATACAAATATAGAAATCAAGCTGGAAGATCTATCAAACTAGTCTAAAATGTTGATATTGATTTCATAGACCTGGACTCCCCAAAGGATGATGAACCAATCATTATTCAAGATGGTAGTGATGAAGAGGATCATGCTGAAAAGGTCCAACCTGAAGAACCCAAAGAAACTAAAGATGCTTCAGCTACTCATCCTCCTTCTCCAAAGTCCATCCAAATTCAAGAGTTGACAAATCAAGTTCTTCTTCTTCACTCTCAGAAATCCAAGCTAAAAGAGGAAAAGACCAAAGTCGAAGATGAAGTTGCACTCCTTTCAGCTTAACCTTCCTACCCAAATGTGGCATAGGGTCATTGAGCTTCTGGTAAAATCTTTGCAACCTGAACTATCAAAGCTTTTATCTTCTTATGATTTTAGCAGCTCTTTACCAACTGAGCTGAAAGAGCTCCCCTCTAAGTTCAATTAATTAACTAGAGAAGTCAAAGAGTTGAAGAAGCATGTTTAGGATCTGGAGATTGAATTGCTTAGGGATTTGAAAGAAATTCCTAACAACCTGGAGACTTTTACTTCAATTGTTAAAAGTCTTACCACTCAAGTTGCTAAACTGAAGACTCTTTAGTGGGAACTTCTAGCAGAATTTTTTTATGTACCAACTCAAGTTGAATCTATTCAGGCTAAGATCAAAACCTTTGATGCTCTTCTAAGTTTGCTCAACAAAGTTACTGAAGCCTTGAACAAGTATGCTCAGGCTATTGAGTTTGTATCAAAGAAAACTGGAGATACTAGTGTTCCTTCAGCAGGCCAAGCTGGCTCTTACCCTGCTGAGGGGGAGAAGAACACCAAACAGGTCACAATCTCTTAGTTGTTCTAAAGAAAAGCTGCAAAAGATGCTAAAAAGACTAACTTGAACAAACCAATACCAACAACATTAGTCATTCCACCAATTATCACAACCATAACAACTCAATTGCAATCTCCTTTTCTTTTAAGTCCACCAAAAAGCTCCTCTTAACCTGAGGGGGAGCTAATCAAGAAAGACAAGGGCAAAGAAACTATGTTTTCCAAGGATGTTGAAGAAAAGAAAACTAAAAGTGATTCTGATGATGATACAATCAATTTGACTGGTTTAATTGGTAAGTCCTCCAAGAAAAAGAAACTGAAGAAATTTGATTTTGTTACTAAACAGGGTGATCATGTTCATTTTACTGAAGAACAAATCAAAGAACAAAAGAGGATTGAGGAATCTATCAAAGCCGATATAGCCAAACAAGAAGTGGAAATAAGAAAAGAAGAGTGGATTGATCTTCTTGGTGTTGATGTGGTGACAAAGTATTATAAAGCCAAGTTACAGTATGATAAATACTATGACAAAATGCTAAACAGAAGGGCATAATCAAGAATCACAAACTATGATGTTTTGACTAAAAAAGGCCTTATACACTGAAGGTGTATAGAGAGGATGGTACTAATAAAGTCATTCCAAACTTCAAAGATAGTGACTTACATCTCAGTGAATGGAGAGAAGTTATGAAGGCTTGTCAAAACATAGTAGGAGCTGGTTAGTCTACCATCTATGAGCAGATCCAAACAAGAATAGATTATCTACACAAAATTAAAGCTGAGCTAGGGATTGACTTGGAAAAAACTTTAGGAGAACAGGATCCTCTTGACAGACTGGATGATCTAGCAAGGAAGAACAAGAAGCATGCTAATGACATCCATGACCTCTTCAGGTCTACCAAGAAATTCAAGTCATCTGTTCAGTGTGGAGAACATCCAGCTGGAACTGTGCTAAATGAGCCAATCTTAGGTATGATCTTGTTTTTTAGGTAAAGGGTTTCCCCAGTAAATGTTACTCCAAAAAAACAATTCAGTACAAAGGATGTGGGTGAATCCCACATCTCAGCCCGTTACATAGGCAAAAAGCAAACATAACAAGCACAACTACTCCATAGGAGGATACTACTAAAACTTGATAACAATTGACTCAACAAACATCAAGAAAACTATTTCTTCTTCTTGCCATGGACCGTGATATCAAGATCATCACAAATAGACTGAAGGTGCATGGACATATCATGATTCTCGTACATATCATCATCATACGGATCGTAATCATCATTATCTGGATAAAAATCCCTCTATTGTTCCAACAAGCTATTAGTACCATAACCTTTATCACTTCCTTCTTTACCACTCGTTGAAATCCTTAAGTTAGCAGTTTCATCAAAAACCACTTCCACTTCACTATCACTATCCACAATACCCATAGGAACAAGCGGGTTCCCGTTATCATCCACAAACCTAAGTTTACCTTCACAAATTTGTCGTTCTATTTTATCAATTTTCTCACCAATAGGAGTATTACCAGAACTAACATTAATGGTTCCCTTATCAGCCAAGTTTGAGATCCCTTCATTCGTACCTAAATCCACAATATTATCAATCAAGGTAAGCACCTCCAAAGGGTTTGACTTACTAACCTCTTTTGTTGACTTTGAATTATTCATCTTTTTTCCACAAGTGTTGGCAGTAGACTTTTTCAAAACTGGTTGATACACCTGTTTAGGTTTAACTCCCAACTTCCGTCCAACTAGAATTCCTTTAGGAGTTTGACTAGTCTTGTTCAAATTCTTTGTCGAACCATCACCAATATTCTTTGGACATTCCTCAAGAACATGTCCAAAAACCTTGCAACACGCACACCTATGGGGTTTCTACTCATACTCAACACCAATATTACAAGTATATTAGCCCACCTTATTAATATTAGGCATAGCAGCCACAATGTTATCTTTCAACTCTACATCAGCTTTAAGCTCAATCATAGCTTGACCTACCCTATGATTGTATGCACATATCAGCTGTATAAGAGTCAAGCTTTAGAAGAGTACCTAGTTTAGTAGCAATGGCACTCAAGCCATCCTCGCTGAAAGCTGTAACATGAACACTATAGAGTTTGACCCAAACTAGAATAGTACTAACATCTTCTTTCAATAGGTTCTCATTTGGATGCCATTTCCTCAAAATGAGCGAGTTATTACAAATGAACCACGGACCATTCTCAAGCATAGCATCCAACCCGTCCATGGGGCTAAATTAAAAGGAGAATAATCCGGTAGACGAGTTGAACATAGAATGAACTAGCCCATATTTACCCCAAGTGTTCCTAACATAGTTAGCAACAACAGGGTATGCCACCCGCTTTCTTAAGAAAAAACCATATACTGTATTGGAAATTTGTTCACTAATAATACGAATAGACTCCACTGGGATAACCATATAAATCCCATTACCCCCCGGTGTAAACAAAGTATGAAAATTCAATTTCTTCCCACTTGGTTTACCAGTAACATTAACATATAAAGACTTACCAAGGGCATTGCCAGCCAAAGAAGCTACCTGCATAGGTAGTGGTGGGTACAATTTAGTAGTAGTCACCACATGGCTTAGCTTCTCCTTCTCCATAGTGTCATCAACCACATATGGTGATACAACAACCTTTGAACGAGGAGTAGCATCATTAAGAGTCCCATCTGATTCCAACATCGAACTAGTGCCTGTATCAATACTCATCTTTTTCCTATGATTATTCTTCCTTCCCTCCGAATCTAAGAAACCATGATTCATGATTTGCACCATAACTTCATTCTCAATTCATACAAACCATATAACACGAAGAAATAATTAAACGCCTTATCTTTACTTGCGCATCAACCCTAATAATAGGATTTTAAGAATAATATGTATTGTTTGTCACCAGATCGAGATCGCATCAAATAAGTTATGATGTACGGAATCAATAATTTCAAGTTAACACTAATCAAGAAAATTGGACAAAACCCTACAAAAAAACTAAATCTTTAGTGCCTTAAATTCAAACTCTAATGCAGTAAAACAAATTAATACCACAACGATCGGTGTGAGTAAATATTAATGGTCGGTTTTGAATAAATACCACAATTGATATGTGTTATTAATACACAAAGAAACAAAACAATTACTCCAAACTGATTCAGTTAGAATTAGAGAAAAAAAGAGATCGATGGATTAAATGTTAAGGGTTTTAGGGAATCGCCATTGAAGACTTTGAAGATTTCCCAAATGAAATACTGTATACTGTACAAGAAATATTCTTCAGACTTCATCAAGGTCCTGGGCTAGATGATCATGCCAGAACTTTCAGTTCCTAACTGCTTGCTGAAGTTGACAAAAGAAACCCAAACCCCCTCAAGCAAATGAGGGCCATTGAGCAGCTGAGGCAGTAGATGTTATAATCTTTTGTAATAACTTTATATTTTTTATTGTAATGTAATGAAAGTTAATATAAATGGTTATCAGTTTATGTTGTTCAATTTTATCAGTTTGTAAGAAGAAGTTGTTTGCTCACTTACTACTGATTTTAACTTAGGCTATTTGTATATTCAAATAGGGGGAGATTATTGGGTCAGTTGCTGAACCCTTTAGTCTCTCATTAGATTTAAACACAAAATCACCTAAGTATAAACAAGCTAAAGATAGTTCAGCTTGTATTCGCTAAAGACACATTAACTTTAGTTCTTTGGGTACTTAGAAGATCAAGATCATCTTCACTTTTGTTTATGTAGCGGTTCAAAAACTGAAGAGGCCTTAGCAAGAGCTTCAGTTCAGTTTGGTTGACAACTCCACTCTGAACGATGTCGATCTCCTCTTAAAAGCAAAAACAAAATGTTTCTCTTCTAGAAGGTTTACAAGGCGGGAAAAAGATTGCTTTATATAAAAAGGAATAAAACAATCTCCTTGGGAATGAATACTTCTAAAGTTGGTATAGAAGTACAACGACTTTCTCTAAAGGACTGTACCTAGTACCTTAAAGCATGCGTGCGTTAAATGACAGCTAAATCACTCATTTAATGCAAGCCATGTGTACTAGGTTAAACTTGTAAAAACTAAATCCTTTGACTATAAAAGGAAAGAGATGTAAAGAGTAAATGATATCTCTTCCAATTAATGTGAAACACATTGAAGAGCATTTATCTCTCAAACAAACTAAAAAGAAACTGTTGAAGCTGAAGCTTCAGTTCTAGTCGAATAGTTTGTTTTCTTAAACTCATAACTTTGGTTAGAGTTTAAGTTAGAAGGAGATCACACCCCAATTGTCGTTCAACCATCTTGCTATTCCGAAAGCTTGGTGTGTCATAGATTCTTTTTTTGATTCTAATAAGAACTTATACGTTGAAAAGTTACTTCTGTGTTTTAAACTTGTTCATTATATTATTTATATATATTTATTTAAAACTCACTTTGTTGCCATGGAATATGATTAGTTTAACTTGATAAACTTAATATCACATTCAAAGGGACCAACAAGTGGTTGGGAGGCATTCCGAGAAGAATGACTAATACAAGTGCAAAGGGAGCAACTGGTATGGGTTTGCCAAAAAGGATGACTAAATCAAGTGAAAACAGGCTTACACCAATAGAACCAACTTAAAGCAAGTTCTTCTCAGCCTGCAATTTATTTGTCTACTTTGTCAAACTTATGTTTTTTGACTTTTGGTGCTTATTTAAAATTTTGTAATCTTTAAGACAATACGTATGTGCTTGCCAAAAAATGGTAGAAGTACTTTACTTCTTTGCAGACAGTTTAATACATTTTGCATTTGGTAAATGCATTTAGTGTTAGTTGGTGGACATTTTAATGCATTTTGCATTTGGTAAATGCTTTTTGGTATTCATATATTGGTAAATGTAAACTACAACCACTTGCCACAAACTACATTCATTAAAAGAACTAAACGTCTTACAACTTGGGTAAAATACAACTGGTTTACAACCTAAGAACAAATAACTTCTACCAAACTTCTAGCATTACAAGTTTTCTAGCTTAAAACCATATAGACAACAAAGAACAACCAACTAAGAACCAACATCTTCTTGACCCTTCTTGCTTTAAAACTTTTTTCGTGTAACTGTGCTTGTTGGTTGTTCATCAAATTCAAACCCTAGTGTACTTGATCTTGTAGGTTGTTTATTGAATTCAAAAGATCAAGAATGATTTGCATAACTCTTTCACACATTGGTGGATAATACAAATCGAGAATTCCATAATTCAAACCCTAAATGAAAATTGAAATGTAATTTAGGTCAAATTAGGGGTTTTAAAAGAAAAAGGTAGAATCATAACTTATCCTCTTAGCACAACAATAAAAACGTCTCCCAGGGTTGATTAAAGTCCATGATGTTTGAATTGTAGATTAGGATCCACAATTATTGTGTCTTACCATTTTGTGTGTGTGTGTGTATGTGTTAATTTTAGTGGTGTTATAAGGAAGAAGAAAGATAAAACAAGAAAGAAGAAAGGGAAAACATATAAAAGGGAAAGCCAAAAAGTGAAAGGATAAAGTTACCCATCCCTAAAAAGGGAGATAACAAAAAAACACTAACAAAAATTAGTAAGAGGGACCAAACCCATAACGAGTTGAAACCACGGGGAGGAAACCCGCTAAATTTCGAGCGAGGGACCATTTGTGAAAACCTGATAAGCCACAGGGAACATTTAAGTAATTAACTCTACTATATATAAGGGAAAAGTAAAGATTCTAAGATAACCTTTAATAAAATACAAAAGTGAATAGTTAAATCAACTATTCACTTTTTAGAAACTTTTGTACTCTTATACTTTTTGTCTTCCTTTTGCTTTTTGCTTTTAGGAAATTCCCACTAATACTTTTAGGTCTTTATTCAGAGATTGTCTTCGGGGAGTTAGTGAGTTATTGTCATTACTCACTGACTCCATCATCCTGATCCTTGTTCTTTTCTTCACTTGCTGAGATCCGCCTCTGGTTGTGATAAGTCTTTTATCAGACACTAAAGAACTTTTTGTGGATGACTCGCTTAACTTATTTTCGTTCAGCGACTGAATTGGCCTAACAAACATGTATAACAATAAAGTTTAAAATGTATAACAATAAGGTTTAAAATTAAAAAATTAAAAAAAACATTTGTCTTCTTCATTTAGCCTCCTTCTTCCTTTGCCTACTACCATAACTTCATTTGGCTTCCTTATTACAACTCAAAAACAAACACACACTGATAAACAAAAACCCACCAAAATACAAAAAACAAACAAAAAAAGGAAGAAAAAGAAGATCATTTGGGCTGTCAACGACAATGCGAGAGGAGAAAATGCCAGACCCAATATGAGGCTTGCGCCGTCGTGCAACGTTTTAGAGGAAGCTTAGCGCTCGGTACCGAAAGCTCTAAGTGTAATAATGTTTTGTTTGAGTGATAAAATCTACTACGTGTTTTAAAGATTAATCTTTTAAAAATTTAATTATTAGTTCTTGTTTCTACATTTTAATTCTAGTTACACTCACATGGTTGCTATAGAAACATTTCATGGCAACAATGTGAGTGTGACTAGAACAAAATGAGTGACTTAGTCATGTTTTTGTTTAGAAATTAAAGGATAGTATAGACAACCTTTTTGACACCCAAACTCATCCATCAAACAAAAATCATTACATATGTTTCTCACTCCCAAACTTATTTAAATTAAATATGTAGTTTTTTTGCTTCCTTCCATTTTACAATGCAAATCCTTATTGCAATCGTCTTTTTTACACGCATAAAGTCTCATTAAATTTTTAACTACCCACCAAGTGTTTATGTAAATGTCTCAACCAAAAAACATATATAAAACACATCATCTTCTTCACAAACTCATTTTACGTATTTTTATGATTCTATTTTCATGACACCCTCCTCTACCTCTTCAACGGAAGTTGGCCGTGTCCGTTTTGGGGTTTTCATTGTTGCTCGGATGGTGAAGTGGGAAATAAGAGGATTGCTCATTTGATATCTTATCTCAAGAGGCTTCACCTTTCCACCGATGAACGTAAATGTATCTTACGCGAGGCTCTTTCTACGGACCATGGATTATATATGGAAGTCGAGGAACCTTTGAAAGTATTTAGCCAATGGCTGTGTGGGAAGTGTATGAATTTACATGCTGTTAGTCGCGCTTGTCATCACCGGATGGTCTTGTCCGCTTTTCTAAAGGGTCCAACGACATGAGTGGTTACATTGTTGGCATTTCAAAGCCGTCTAATACGGAGTCCAAGATAGAATTAATTGAGGGGTTGGTTTTGGATGTTGAGCTTCTAGATCGTATTTTAAAGTGTCTATCACTACTGTCAAATGTATCCCTCGTGGTTGTCATCTCGCTTTTTCTTAAGCGTTGAAAATAGTTCTTTACAAGGTGGTTTCCCAGCCCGACTCTGTTGATGCATAGGTCAGGTTGTTACTTTTTCCACGATGCACGCTATAGGTGTGTAGGCCAAAGAATAGACAAGAACATAGGTCTGGGAATAAAAAATCCTTGCAACAAAGTTCTATCCTAAAGTCATTAGCTACATGGGGGAAAGGTGATGGTATTACAAAGTTGGTTAAAAGAATGCTAGATGGTTCTGGGTCGGTGTCCTTGGGTGAGGGTGGAGGTGATTTTCCGGAGGAGAGCGTCAGTGGTCCTTGGGGGTTTGAACGGGGTGGGAGGTGACCTTTTAGAGGAGAGAAACAACGGTGGGCAAAAACCAACTTCAAAAAACAAGGTCTTTGCAATGGGTTGGCGGGAATAAGGTTACTTTACGACCAGCAATGAAAGAGTATTGTTCTTTCTTTTGGATGTCGGGCTCTATATGTGGATGGATACCATTTAAGCCTTAGAGGGCTAAGGGCCATCCCTTACAAAGACCATCCCCTCATCCATGTCGGAGCAAAACAACACAATTTTCTGAGCCTCACCCCTTATTAGCAAGAATTGTAGTATGTCTTTGGTTCAGCATTTAAAATTTCATTTTTCTTATAGGGTGTTAGTTGGCCAAATATGTAGGGATAATTTAATTCTATACGATCTCCTTTATGTTTTTGAGTGATGAAAACAAAAAACCATGTGGAAACTTGTAATGGCGTAACGAAAAGGTGGGCGCAAGTTACTCGTAATTCACCAAAATCCATCAATTTGCATAACATGCCATTACATTTTCGGGGAGGGGGGACGTTCTTCAAGAGTCTACATTCACTACACCGGGGACATTTGTTTAAGAAGTGTTAACTTGGTTTACACCAAAAAATTCATCAATTCATAACATGGCTTTCAAACATTCTCGAGGTCTTCAAAGTATGCATTTCCAAGCGGGAACATTGGGTTTACCACTCGACGTAAACAATCACATTTATGGTATGTAAACAAAACAAGCATATAGGATGATTAAAGAAATAAAGTTTTTTTGTCTTTAAACTTTACATTTTTTTAAAAATGTAACAAAATAAATTTTTTCAAAAAATTTTTAATTAGGGACAATAATTTTTTCAAAAATTAATTAGACAAATTATTTTTTTAATTTTAAAGAAATGTTTTATGTGGTAATTATTTCAAAATTCAAAATCTGGTTCTTTTTCCCCAAAACATGTTAAACTTTCACCAGACAAGTTTGTCACCACAAAAAGACAAAAACATGAGTGTCTGTCGGGGCGGTCCCTTAAATAGGCTAGCGGCCCCCTTAAATATCCGGTGACCACCTAATATATCTGGGACCGCCGTTTCCTGACAGGCTGTTTTTCAGCTCCTATAAATAGTGGGTCACCTCCAACTATTTTAACAACCCTTTTGCATGATTTTTTTCAGTTCTTTCTCTCTTTAGATCTCACTAAATCTCTCTAAATCTTTGATCATTCAACTTGGTTAATCTTGTTTAAATGTGATCAAATCTTCTATCATTTCCTCCTTTCCTCAAGTGCAAGAGAAGAACTTCGGTCATCTTCAAGATCCGAAGTTATGTAGTCTAGTTAGTCCATTTATAACATTTGTTACATATAGATCGAGTCCATGTCTTTCAATCTTTAGTAGTGTGTAGATCCAAATGATGTATATATTTGGATGGGTTGATTGTGGGTTGGTTAGTATTTTAGGCCTTAAAATACTTTGATGAAGTGGTAGATTGGTTCTAGCTAAGATTAGGACTTGACATCTAGCTTAGTGTCAGAAAATAATGTAAGCGACGCGGTTTATGTGTTTAGGCCATAAAACACAAGGTTTGTTATGTTGGGCCATAAAACATAACGGGTTTGGTTGTACCCGAAAAAGAACTCGACATCTAGCTTAGTGTCAGAAAATAATGTAAGCATTGGTATAAGGTTTTCTCCGCCGAAAGAGAGTTTGTTGATTAGTGAAGTAACTCTCGAGTTGGATACTCAGGGAGTGGAGTAGGGCGAAGAGGAGCTTCGTGACCGAACCACTATAAATCACCGTGTCGGTTTGCATTTTCTTTTACCTTTCGCTTTACTTATTTCTTTACACTTACCGCTTTACTTTTATACTTGCATTGTGCTTATGATTGTGTGAATGGTTATGTATATATTGTTAGTTAAGGTTATGTACTACTTTGTAGTTAATATTGTGGTTGAGTTTGAATTATTAAGATATGTGCTAGTTGTTGAAAAACTTATTATTGACACATCTCATATTACGTCTAACTTGATTGGCGATTTGATACTAAAGATTTAAAGTTTTTTTTAATGGAAACGTATTCACCCCCCACCCTCTACGGTTTCCACAAAAGGTACTTTATATGAGAGAGATGGTTTGAGGGCACAACATATCTTAGATGCTTTATGTGGAGATGGTCTGCTACTGCCACAGATCTCTTAAAGGCCATCACCTCAGTCGTTAATTTGTGGTTAGCAGGGAGGTGTCCGCCTATTTTGGCAGAGTTTGTTGCATCTGCTCCTCTCACGTCTCTTATGAAACCAGAAAACGGGATTCGACCTATTGCAGTAGGCACTATATAGAGACGGTTGGTTTCCAAGGTTGCCATGAAAGGTGTGGGTAAAGAAATGTTAAAGTACCTTAGTGATTTTCAATTTGGAGTCGGAGTGTCAGGAGGCGCTGAGGCTGTTTTACATAGTGCCAATAGGTTGCTGAGTGAATATCACAATGATGGGTATCTTGCAATGCTCACTAAGGACTTCTCGAATGCAGTTAACCTTGTCGAATGATCAACGTTACTACATAAGGTTAGGGTGAGGCGACCCTCTATTTCTTTGTGGGTGGATTTCTTATATGGACAGGCAACGAGATTGTATATAGGAGACACACATATTTGGTCTGCCAATGGGGTGCAGTAAGGTGACCCGTTGGGACCTCTTCTTTTTGCTCTTATATTGCACCCGCTAGTACATAAGATCAAAGACAGTTGTAAGCTTCTTCGTTATGCTTGGTATATTGATGATGGAACCGTTATTGAGAAGAGGTTGCCCGAGTGTTAGACATTATAAAGGTGAGTGGTCCAGGTTTGGGTCTTGAACTTAATATCAAGAAAACAGAGATATTTTGGCTCTCGTGTAATGGTGTGAAGCTTCGTGAAGGTTTATTTCTAGTCGATATTCGACTGCCGTTTTTGGGTGTGAAGCTTCTTGGGGGAGCTGTTAATAGAGACGCAGATTTTATAAGTGAGATGGCTATGAGGAGAGCCGCGAATGCTGTTGATTTGATGAATCTTCTTCCATAGTTACATGACCCGCAAAGTGAGCTTCTTTTGCTTCGATCATGTATGGGTATTTCCAAACTCTTTTTTGGTTTGAGGACTTGTCAGCCTGTACACATGGAGGAGGAGGCCTTGTTTTTTGACAAAGCTTTGCGTGGGTTAATCGAGAATATAGTGGTCTGTGGAGGACCTTTTTTTGGATTACAGTGGCGGCTTGCTTCTTTACCCATTCGTCTTGGTGGTTTGGGGTTGTACTCGGAAAAAGAGGCTTCTTCCTATGCTTTTGTGGCCTCGAGGGCCCAATCTTGGGTGCTACAAGATCACATCTTACGTGACAGTAGCATATGTGATATGGATGATGATTATGTTTCTGCTTTGGCTTGTCTACGTAATACGATTCCAAGCTTTGATTTTAGTTGTTTTACTAATAAGGACACCGCCTCCTCTAAAGCCCAACAAACACTGGCGAGTGCCCTTTTTAGTTAAATGGTTAAGAATATGGAAGTCCACTTTGACATGACTGTGAGACAGAAAGCGGGTTTTGAGTGTCTACGCGCACCACATGCTCAAGATTTCCTACTAGTTATCCCTATAGATGGGCTCGATCAACATATGTCACTAGTGGAATACCGCACTATCCTTAAGTATCGCCTCATGATTCCACTATTCCTGGTTGATGCAATATGTCCTGTTTGTCGCAAGGCATGTTTGGATTCCTTTGGGGAACATGCGGTTCATTGTAAGGAGCTCCCAGGCTTCAAGTACCGACACGATATGGTTAGGGACGTTCTTTTTGACATATGTAGTCGTGCGGGGATCTCCGCCAAGAAAGAAGCACCTGTGAACTTTTGACTGACCTGTCAGATGGAAAATCCACACTTTAGACCGGCTGACATTTTGGTTTTTGGATGAGTTAGAGGGAAACATGCGTGTGTTGATCTGACTGGGGTTTCTCCTCTTGTGGGGTTGAGTAGTCGGGGTTTTACAATGGGTTAGGCTGCTTTGAAAGCAGCATCATGCAAAGTGACAAAACACGAGAAAACATGCATTGAAAATCAACACGTGTTTATTCCTTTCGTGTTTGATACATTTGGTTTCCTTGCACCTGAGGCGGCGGAGCTACTTAATAGAGTTCAGCGGGTTATGAACAGTAATGTTATGACGCCTAGATCAACAAATGTGGTTTTTCATAGGATTAGCTTTGCAATAAAAAAAAACTAACAGCGCAGCTTGTTGCTCATTTGCCTTCCACCACTATATAAATAATAAGTTATTATAATAAAAATTACTTATGTAACAAAAATAAACAACAATTTATTTTGTCAAACATATCTTAAGTTTATGTGAAATATATAGTTTTTTACCCTTCAAAATACAAGTTTTCTCAATTACAACTCAAGATAAAAAAATTACAACATGATACAGTAACCGAACAAAGTTGCAAAAAATTAGCCCACAATCTGGCCTAACATCTGACTCAAAGTAAAAAAAAAATTAAACATGAGACCCCAACACAATACCGAAAAAGATAAACCCCAACGTGAGACAAAAAAAAGAAAAAAAAAATTAACGGCCCGTAAACAACGCGCGGCGACATAAGCGCATATACGTTAAAAACAAACTATTAAACATAATACCGAAAAAGAAACCCGCAACATAATTTCCCATAAAATTATCCTAAAAAAACCCCGTCTAAAAAACTTTAAAACATGAGGCCGGAACTCATATGGTTCAAAAAAGAGAAAAAAAAACAAACTATTAAACATGAGACCGAAAAAATAAACCCGCACAAAATTAAAAAAACAATTAATGGCCCCCAACAACGTGTGAAAAAATAACGACCCGCAGCAACGCGCGGTAATCCTGCTTGTTATAATAAAAATTACTTATGTAACAAAAATAAACAACAATTTATTTTGTCAAACATATCTTAAGTTTATGTGAAATATATAGTTTTTTACCCTTCAAAATACAAGTTTTCTCAATTACAACTCAAGATAAACGTTGACGCTTGTTTATTCTAGCACATGATCAAAACACTATAAATAAAATGTTTATATTTCAACATATACCACTCTATCTAAATAATGAAATAACTCAAATTAAATTGGTCATCATAACAATAAATAAAATCTTCGAATCTTGATTTAGTCCAAATAAAGATCAGGAAAATCTTTGACATACCAAAAGATAGACTGACCAAATTGATTATTTCATTGTGTAAATCTTTTGATGTGAAACATTAGCAACCAACATGGATTTATGACATGTAAATATATCTTTATGGGTTAATAAAACTAATTAATATTTGTTAGCTTAGGTCATGTAAGTAACATTTCCATAGTCATATAATATAGAAATCATGATTATTCTCCATTAGTTTGAGTATATATAATTTTAATACCAAGTTATTCTAAGGCCTGCAATATGCTTCTCATATATAGTTATTCTTATTCTTATATATAGTTAAGGCATGAAAATTATTGAAGGTTTTTGTAACTTGAAATATGCTTGTATATCATACATTTAAAATTGACATAATAAAAATACCATTTAAGAGGTTGAAGATCTATATCTATTTGAAAGTAGAAAATTGAAAATTGTGAAAGTCAAGGTCAACATTCGACTCACATCAACTACTCAAATAAACAAATGATATATATTCACCAATGTTTACTTTTCAATACAAAATAATTAGTGTTATATATATTTTTTTTCTTGAAAAGAGATGGATGTACAAAGTTACATGCATGCCATGCAATATATGAATGCACACCTTCTATTTTATTGGTACTAATAATATGACAAAGTCACAAAACACATTTTGAAAAAAAAATTCTTGTAATTATACGAGTTCAGCTAATTCTTTAAACCAAGTTGTTCATGCAATTTATATACCAAGGGTCTACAAAATACACTATGTATTGTATTGATAATATATTTATATTTTTAATGACTAAAAATTAGATATATTTTGTGATGGAGAAGAAAATAAGAGTAAATTGCGAAATTCGTCCTTGTGTTTGGTTAAATTGCAGGTTAATTTCTTTTTATTTCGAAAATGCACTCATCGTTCCTGTGAGGAACTTACAAGTGCACATTTGGTCCATGACTAAAGTTATGTTACTAAACTATCCTCTTCGTCTTCCCTTTTCACTTTGGTCCATATAAATGTAACTTAATCATTTCATTTTAGCCAAGGATCAAAAGTGCACTTGTAAATTCCAAAAAAAATGACAAGTGCACTTACAAAAGGATAGAGATTGAATTTGCAATATAACCAACCACAAAGACAATTTTTGCAAATTTACTCGGAAAATAATTTTTGCAAATCACCACCCTAAATATATAAAGTAATGAACAATAATACACCTAACCTACTTATAGATGCAAAAACCCTAATTGCAGATATGCTCCCTGTGGTTTTCTCAGATTGCATAGTTAGTCCCCATACTTGCGTAAGTGCAGGCGGCCTCCCTGTGAGGAAACTTTTGTTGCACTTTTAGTCCCTCGCCAAAGTTGAATGACTAACTTTCCCTTATCTTCTTCTGCCTTTAATTTCCTTTTGAATTTTTATTTATTTTTATTAAAAAAATCATCCATCTTCATCTTATATCCAGACTTTTTTGAACTTTTTTTACTCTTAGATCTTAATGCTAATATCTAATCAGTTAATCCGTATCCGTTGTTCTCTTTCTGAAGCCAATACATCAGATCTATAATCCTAAATATATATTACCCAATCACTCACATAGTAACATCCACCCCTTTCTCCTCTTTTCTCTCCAAGAAGCAGATCCACCCTTATAACTCCATATCCACACAACAACATCATAACCAATAAACTCAAACATAGTCATCCTTAAATCTCCATTCCTTCTTTCTCATAACAAAAACAAATCCATATACCCTCTTTAATTTAGCAAACAAACGAACCCTCAACATAGCTCTTTGTTTTTGAAGTGTCAAACATTGAATCACAACAATCACAAAGACACAATATGATTAACATAAAGGTCTCGGGTAGGTTTGCGTGTTTTTTTGTGTTTGGTTAAACAAAAGGAAGATATATTATAACAGATTTGTTATTGTTTTTTCTTTGTATTCGGATGTTAAAGATGGGTTTATCTCATCACAAATCTATGATGATTTATTTTTCTTGTGTGATTATTTGAGGGTCTCCATATTTGTTTGTACACCACGAAATACACGAAAAGGGTTTTGCTAATATGTGCTCACTGGGCACATGATAACGTGCATTAAATGAACATATGTTTTTCTTTTATATCAAAAAATGTATTTAATAAACATTCATTATAGCTAAAAATTACTTTAATTATATATATTTTATGAGTTAATCAACATGAACCTTCCTTTTATATTCACTTTAACACGCGTGCCCAGTGGGCACGTATTAGCAAAATGTCTTTAATTAATGTTTTACTAGAAACACGGTAGTAGTAAATAAAATATTTTATTGTTATCTAAATTAAGCAAAAGGAAAAAAGTATGTTGCAAATGAGTAATCCACAATTTTTGTGAGACAAAAAAGATTTTCATTTTTAGTGCATTCTCTTACTTGTCGGGTGTAACTTTAAAAGTTTAAAGTAAACGGAACAAAATTTAAATCATTGCATATTTGCATTATTTAATAATTAAGTTATTCAATTTGTTTGAAGGCAAAGTAAGATTTCTACTATATTTTATAGATCCTGGTTTCCATATTGGGAAACTCATCTTTTTACTCATTGGATAAAAACCTACGACTCATGACGGGTCAAACTTATTAACTTGGGTATGCATTATCATTGTAAAAAGTTTTTGATAATATATTATGCAAAAGTACAAAATGAATTCTATTTCATATTATTATTTGTTTATAAGTTAAAAAGAGAATCTAAAGATATGTACTCACTTTATTGTATTTGTCTTTGGTTTTTTAATGATGTGGGGCTTAGCAACATTTCAATGTGTAACATGTGCAAATGTACAACTTCGCATAGAGTATGACAAAAGTAGTAATGCGAGTGAGCAATAAAAGTAAATAATACTGTAACAATAAATAGTAGTTGTGTAAGCATTAGTTGTGAGCGGTCTTAGATTTTTTATAAGAGTATTGGTAACATAATTGTTGGTTTAATGATAATGTGTAAAACAATTCATAAATGTTCAACACTCGTAAATGCTATTTCATAAAGCATTCCGAAAAATAGATTAAACTACTTGATGCTTGACAAACGAGCATTAAAGATCACAACGTCTAACTGCAGTGCTCTTTAATCAATCGACTTTTTGACATATTCTATGAATTGGACCAGTGTCTCACGGAATTCTGGAATATCAAGTTGAGTGTATTGTAGAAAGTAGTTGCGTGTCATTAAAATATATTCATCATGTCAAATAAATCTTTTGAAATTAATGAACATATGAAACTGTGTCTCGTGAACTTTAAAAGAAGCATGGACTCAATTCTTGAAATTCGATTGGTTATAAAGTTGCTTTGAAGTTGATAATGTGTAGGAACATCGTGCTGTAAAAGTCCTCCAAAATCTTGACCAAAAGAGGTGTTGCAAACGCCGCGTCGAATCAATTCTCGGTTCGACTTTCTGTTTTAAGTCGTGTTGAAAGACGCTTGAGGTGTGAATGAAGTTCGTTGAAAAGATACCATGCACTTTTCTTTTTGATTGGTCTTGAAATTAGTTGCATTTGTTGTTCTTCTGATTCCGAACACGAAGATAAGGTATCTTTCTTTTCCATTTTTATCGTGAATTGAAGTGAAAAAGATTTGTTGGATCTTAAGTGGATGTGATGTGATTGATGTTGTAGTTTTGAATACAATAGACGTTCACGGGATTTTACAAGTCTATGATTAGAACCGATAAAAATTTAACGGATTTTTTTTTCAAAATCAATAGAAAACCGTGAATGAATGATTGTTTGTATTTTAGGTTTGTTTGTTGTTTGATTAGTCGTTTAAATCCTTGTTTGATGGTTTAGTTTGATGTTTTGTTTAGGTTTAACTTGTGTCGTTTAGAGTCCAAAGTCCAAAGATGACATATAAGAATTTTACTTAATAAATTAAGCAACCCGCCACCAAGAATGTGGTCAAACCGCCACCTGTTTTGGCAACTCACCACCAAGCAACTCGCCACCAAGCAAATCGCCACCAAAAATGTGCCAAACCGCCGTTTTCAAAATGCCGTTTTCAAACCGCCATTTTCAAACCGCCGTTTTCAACCGTCCTTTCACTTTTTGGCTTTCCCTTTTATATGTTTTCCCTTTCTTCTTTCTTGTTTTATCTTTCTTCTTCCTTATAACACCACTAAATTTAATACACACACATACACACACAAAATGGTAAGACACAATAATTGTGGATCCTAATCTACAATTCAAACATCATGGACTTTAATCAACCCTGGGAGACGTTTTTATTGTCGTGCTAAGAGGGTAAGTTATGATTCTACCTTTTTCTTTTAAAACCCCTAATTTGACCTAATTTACATTTCAATTTTTATTTAGGGTTTGAATTGTGGAATTCTTGATTTGTATTATCCACCAATGTGTGAAAGAGTTATGCAAATCATTCTTGATCTTTTGAATTCAAAAAACAACCTACAAGATCAAGTACACTAGGGTTTGAATTTAATGAACAACCTACAAGCATAGTTACACGAAAAAAGTGTTAAAGCAAGAAGGGTCAAGAAGATGTTGGTTCTTAGTTGGTTGTTCTTTGTTGTCTATATGGTTTTAAGCTAGAAAACTTGTAATGCTAGAAGTTTGGTAGAAGTTGTTTGTTCTTAGGTTGTAAACCAGTTGTATTTTACCCAAGTTGTAAGACGTTTTGTTCTGGTAATGAATGTAGTTTGTGGCAAGTGGTTGTAGTTTACATTTACCAATACATGAATACCAAAAAGCATTTACCAAATGCAAAATGCATTAAAATGTCCACCAACTAACACCAAATGCATTTACCAAATGCAAAATGCATTAAACTATCTGCAAAGAAGTAAAGTACTTCTACCATTTTTTGGTAAGCCCATACGTATTGTCTTAATGATTACAAAATTTTAAATAAGTACCAAAAGTCAAAATAACATAAGTTTGACAAAGTAGACAAATAACTTGCAGGCCGAGAAGAACTTGCTTTAAGTTGGTTCTATTAGTGTAAGCCTGTTTGCACTTGATTTAGTAATCCTTTTTGGCAAACCCATACTAGTTGCTCCCTTTGCACTTGCATTAGTCATTCTTCTCAGAATACCTCCCAACCACTTGTTGGTCCCTTTGAGTGTGATATTAAGTTTATCAAGTTAAACTAATCATATTCCATGGCAACAAAGTGTGTTTTAAATAAATATATATAAACAATATAATTAACAAGTTTAAAACACAGAAGTAACTTTTCAATGTATAAGTTCTTATTAGAATCAAAAAAAGAATCTATGACACACCAAGCTTTCAGAATAGCAAGATGGTTGAATGACAATTGGGGTGTGATCTCCTTCTAACTTAAACTCTAACCAAAGTTATGAGTTTAAGAAAACAAACTATTCGACTAGAACTGAAGCTTCAGCTTCAACAGTTTCTTTTTAGTTTGTTTGAGAGATAAATGCTCTTCAATGTGTTTCACATTAATTGGAAGAGATATCATTTACTCTTTACATCTCTTTCCTTTTATAGTCAAAGGATTTAGTTTTTACAAGTTTAACCTAGTACACATGGCTTGCATTAAATGAGTGATTTAGCTGTCATTTAACGCACGCATGCTTTAAGGTACTAGGTACAGTCCTTTAGAGAAAGTCGTTGTACTTCTATACCAACTTTAGAAGTATTCATTCCCAAGGAGATTGTTTTATTCCTTTTTATATAAAGCAATCTTTTTCCCGCCTTGTAAACCTTCTAGAAGAGAAACATTTTGTTTTTGCTTTTAAGAGGAGATCGACATCGTTCAGAGTGGAGTTATCAACCAAACTGAACTGAAGCTCTTGCTAAGGCCTCTTCAGTTTTTGAACCGCTACATAAACCAAAGTGAAGATGATCTTGATCTTCTAAGTACCCAAAGAACTAAAGCTGAAGTGTCTTTAGCGAATACAAGCTGAACTATCTTCAGCTTGTTTATACTTAGGTGGTTTTGTGTTTAAATCTAATGAGAGACTAAAGGGCTCAGCAACTGACCCAATAATCTCCCCCTATTTGAATATACAAATAGCCTAAGTTAAAATCAGTAGTAAGTGAGCAAACAACTTCTTCTTACAAACTGATAAAATTGAACAACATAAATTGATAACCATTTATATTAACTTTCATTACATTACAATACAAAATATAAAGTTATTACAAAAGATTATAACATCTACTTCCTCAGCTGCTCAATGGCCCTCATTTGCTTAAGGGGGTTCGGGTTTCTTTTGTCAACTTCAGCAAGCAGTTAGGAATTGAAAGTTCTGGCATGATCATCTAGCCTAGGACCTTGATGAAGTCTGAAGAATATTTCTTGTACAATATACAGTATTTCATTTGGGAAATCTTCAAAGTCTTCAATGGAGATTCCCTAAAACCCTTAACATTTAATTCGTCGATCTCTTTTTTTCTCTAATTCTAACTGAATCAGTTTGGAGTAATTGTTTTGTCTCTTTGTGTATTAATAACACATATCAATTGTGGTATTAATTCCAAACCGACCATTAATATTTACTCCCACCGATCATTGTGGTATTAATTTGTTTTACTGCATTAGAGTTTGAATTTAAGGTAAATATTTAGTTTTTTTGTAGGGTTTTGTCCAATTTTCTTGATTAGTGTTAACTTGAAATTATTGATTCCGTGCATCATAACTTATTTGATGCGATCTCGATTTGGTGACAAACAATATATATTATTCTTAAAATCCTATTATTAGGGTTGATGCGCAAGTAAAGATAAGGCGTTTAATTATTTCTTCGTGTTATATGGTTTGTATGAATTGAGAATGAATTCATGGTGCAAATCATGAATCGTGGTTTCTTAGATTCGAAGGGGAGGAAGAATAATCATAAGAAAAAGACGAATATTGATATAGGCACTAGCTCGATGTTAGAATCAGATGGGACTCTTAATGATGCTACTCCTCGTTCAAAGGTTGTTGTATCACCATATGTGGTTGACGACACTGTGGAGAAGGAGAAACTAAGCCATGTGGTGACTACTACTAAATCGTACCCACCACTACCTATGCAAGTAGCTTCTTTGGCTGGCAATGCCCTTGGTAAGTCTTTATATGCTAATGTTACTGGTAAACCAAGTGGGAAGAAATTGAATTTTCATACTTTGTTTACACCGGGGGGTAATGGGATTTATGTGGTTATCCCAGTAGAGTCTATTCGTATTATTAGTGAACGATTTTCCAATATAGTATATGGTTTTTTCTTGGGAAAGCGAGTGGCATACCCTATTGTTGCTAACTATGTTAGGAACACTTGGGGTAAATATGGTCTCGTTCATTCTATGTTTAACTCGTCTACCGGATTATTCTCCTTTTAATTTAGCTCCATGGACGGGTTGGATGCTATGCTTGAGAATGGTCTGTGGTTCATTTGTAATAACCTGCTTATTTTGAGGAAATGGCATCTAGATGAGAACCTTATTAAAAGAAGATGTTAGTACTATTCCAGTTTGGGTCAAACTCTATAGTGTTCCTGTTACGGCTTTCAGCGAGGATGGCTTGAGTGCCATTGCTACTAAACTAGGTACTCCTCTAAAGCTTGACACTTATACAGCTAATCTGTGCATACAATCATAAGGTAGGTCAAGCTATGCTAGAGCTATGATTGAGCTTAGAGGTGATGTAGAGTTGAAAGATAACATTGTGGCTGCTATGCCTAATATTAATAAGGTGGGCTAATATACTTGTAATATTGGTGTTGAGTATGAGTTGAACCCCCCTAGGTGTGCGTGTTGCAAGGTTTTTGGACATGTTCTTGAGGAATGTCCAAAGAATATTGGTGATGGTTCGACAAAGAATTTGAACAAAACTAGTCAAACTCCTAAAGGAATTCTAGCTGGATAGAAGTTGGGAGTTAAACCTAAACAGGTGTATCAACCAATTTCGAAAAAGTCTACTGCCAACACTTGTGGAAAAAAGATGAATAATTCAAAGTCAACGAAAGAGGTTAGTAAGTCAAACCCTTTGGAGGTGCTTACCTCGATTGATAATAATGTGGATTTAGGTACGAATAAAGGGATCTCAAACTTGGCTGATAAGGGAACCATTAATGTTAGTTCTAGTAATACTCCTATTGGTGAGAAAATTGATAAAATAGAACGACAAATTTGTAAAGGTAAACTTAGGTTTATGGATGATAACGGGAACCCGCTTGTTCCTATGGGTATTGTGGATAGTGATAGTGAAGTGGAAGTGGTTTTGATGAAACTGCTAACTTAAGGATTTCAACGAGTGGTAAAAAAGGAAGTGATAAAGGTTATGGTACTAATATCTTGTTGGAACAATGGAGGGATTTTTATCCAGATAATGATGATTATGGCCCGTATGATGATGATATGTACGAGAATCATTATATGTCCAAGCACCTTCAGTCTATTTGTGATGATCTTGATATCACGGTCCGTGGCAGGAAAAAGAAATAGTTTTCTTGATGTTTGTTGAGTCAATTGTTATCAAGTTTTAGTAGTATCCTCCTATGGAGTAGTTGTGCTTGTTATGTTTGCTTTTTGCCTATGTAATGGGCTGAGATATGGGATTCACCCACATCCTTTGTACTGAATTATTTTTTTAGAGTAACATTTACTGGGGAAACCCTTTACCCAAAAAACAAGATCATACCTAAGATTGGCTCATTTAGCACAGTTCCAGCTGGATGTTCTCTACACTGAACAGATGACTTGAATTTCTTGGTAGACCTGAAGAGGTCATGGATGTCATTAGCATGCTTCTTGTTCTTCCTTGCTAGATTATCCAATCTATCAAGAGGATCATGTTCTCCTAAAGTTTTTTACAAGTCAATCCCTAGCTCAGCTTTAAGTTTGTGTAGATAATCTATTCTTGTTTGGATCTGCTCATAGATGGTAGACTAACCAGCTCCTACTATGTTTGGACAAGCCTTCATAACTTTTCTCCATTCACTGAGATGTAAGTCACTATCTTTGAAGTTTAGAATGACTTTATTAGTACCATCCTCTCTATACACCTTCAGTGTTATAAGGCCTTTTCTAGTCAAAACATCATAGTTTGTGATTCTTGATTATGCCCTTTTGTTTAGCATTTTGTCATAGTATTTGTCGAGTTGAGGTGTGATTGAAAGAGAGGTGCCAGATGTAGGTGGCTGAGCAACATAGGCCAGTCGATATGCATCATACAATACTTGTAGACTGATCCTTTTCTTGAGAGTCTTTTTGGCAGTGAGGATCTTCGGTAGGCTTATTGAGATGAGTATAGATCTGAACATAATACAGGGTGTTGGGATGAAGAACTTAACTAAGGTTTGCTGTTTGACAATTACGTAATACTTCACCTCACTAATAGGCTGGAAGATTGTTGACATACATTTTATTACGTGCTTCTATCTGTTATGGTAAAGGGGATTGTGAGTTCTGCTGCCCTGGCTTGTTATCTTCATGATCATTCACAGAGCTTTGTAGTAGTATTATCGCCACAAGTAAGTCAGTGTAGGGACTCGTTGGTCTCCGAGAATTGCGCACAGTGAAATTGCGTTCCGTACCCTATCAATCTGATCTTCTGGCGTTTGTATGATTGAAGTTCTTCACCAATTGCATCCTTGCATAAGTAGTTCTACTAATGCCTTTACCAAAATCTGTACACTGTGCCTTAGCAGTGCTTGGGTATTTGAACTGAATTGAGATATTTGTTGAAGATGTGTCGGGAGAGAAGAATAGGGAAAAGTAGTAGAACCCTTGACACTGAGGATGGATTCAGCTATATGATAGATAGTAGTATTCAGCCTAGTTTCAGACGCTATGTTTTTCTCTTGCGTCATTGAGAAGTATCTTGCTCATCACAGCATTGTTGGTACCTCGGTTCGCCGGGCCTACATAGTAGAACCAGATGTGGAGAGGACTGGTGAGACTCGTGCGTGGTGAGAGGGATGGCGGTTCCTGGCTGAAGCGGATGGAGAGGGCATTATTAGCCGGTCCCTGTTTGGTTGTCCCAATGGTATTATGAAGGCCGACCTGTTGATGTATACGTATTCTTCCATGATTCGTAATCATTTTCAACTAAACATTGGTGGGAGTCACGGGGTAGCCCAGGGTGGCAACAGCACACTGACCCCGGGCTGTGCCTGTTTGGTTATCCCGTGTGCAGTGGGTGGCAGGAGTTTGATGGAGACTGTTGTTGCAGCCTTTATTGAGGATCACAGCTTCTGATATTGAATCTGATCTTTAAGGCGACGGACTTGTTTTGAGAACTTCGGTGTGAGGTTTAGGAAATGTTTTGACGTGGATGATAAATTTGATACAAACGAAGTTTATTTTAGGTGTTTATTTTTTTTTCAAATGTGTTGTGAAGGCCTCTAAAATGCACCCTCCGAGAATGTGCTTAAAAAAACTCGACAGGGGCTCTCGCTCAAGTGGGAAGAGTATCTTGCATAGTTGGGCCGTTATTTACCGTGAGACTGGTTTAATATTATTTCAGAACAGATAATCCGAACACAAAAGATAATTAGTTGTGCGGCCACAAATCAAGCAAAAACGACAAACTTAGCTTGATCAAAACGCACATATGAATGTCAAAATCGCAACAATACTTTGTGGTCAAAAACGCAACTGAAATGATACTTGGTTGGTCATAAAAAACGCAGCCAATGATATCTCTTCCATAAAAAGCCCCAATCAATGAAATTTTCTCTCAAATCGCAATGATAGTTGTGCACAAACGCAATGACACGTGAGTCAAAACTCGCAATGGACTTTTCTTGTCTAAACGAACGAAATCTGTCTACAAAACGCCATTGACAATTTCTTCTCAAAACGCATATGAGATTTTGTCTCAAAACCGCAATGTGATTTTCTTCTCAACAACGCAGAAATGCCTTGGAAGATTTTAGTGGCCAGTATACAACCCAGCGTAGCGTTTTAGTCAAATCGCCTAATATGTAAATCTTTACAGAACGCGCATAACCTGTAGGCCCTCAAAACGTGGCCAACTGTGTAAATTATATGCACCTGCATAAAGCACTTGAATGATATGCTCAAAACGCTAGCATAGTATATGACTCTCAAATACGCAGCATGCAATATACTAACGCAAATTGAAAACAGTATAACCACTTATAGGTTTTTACTATATCCCACTTCGAACCCAAAAAACAAACATAACCACGGTCTCTTTATGTTGTGTTATGATTTTGCTCGATCCATTTAATGAAGCATTCATCATTAATAATCAAGTACAACATCCCCGCGTGTTTTTTTTTGACATTCGGTAGCAAAACAATAAACCAATGTGAAAATTAAAAATCACTAACACAAACATATCCACTTTTGGCTCTTCGATGAACAATTGTAGGATCCCTAGATCATTCCTCATTAATTACTAATACAAGAGATCAATAGCCAACATACAAAGACTTAAACATTAAAGAACTTTTGATTCTGTTGAAAGAATACTAAGTAGTGATAGGCCTCTAACTCTACTTGCCCGCAGTAAAGGAAGAAGTGATAACAAATAGAAAAATGACGTAGCCTAACCTATAAAAAGAAGAAAAGATATATGGCTTTATATAGCTTACAATGAGACCGTTATAGAGGCCTTTGCAGGCCTTCTTTGATGGGCGAGCTTTCAAAATAAAATGCCTAGGTCATTTTTTGACTAGCTTTAATCAGAGCTAAGAATTGGTCTGTATCGTTCGTTGGTGAACGATATAAGCTTCTCTTGGTTCGGGTACCGAGTTTTATTGTGATCCCCTGTAACAGTTATGAATATCAATCAATTTGAACACTCACTCGTATTTTCACAGGTAGCTTAAGACTCGCTTTACCCATTTTAAAACTGTACCCACGCGTGCACGTATGCGGCAGAAGTTTCAAAACTACGAAAAAAGTTTTTTTTTACAAAGAAGGTCCACCCTGACAGAAATACCAGGCAACAGCTCGTCTGCCCACCCGGGCAACGAGTGCTTACGAATTTTATTTTTCGTTGTTTCAGGTGATGCACCGCACCCAGGCAAGGCAACAGTGTTCGCGCCTGGCAGGCGCTTGAACCTTCTGAATAAGATTTTTTATATTATTATTTATTTATTATTTATTTGTTGCTAGACCGCTAGACCATAGTGAAACCATACTTAAGATTTGGATTAAAAATCTTCATCAACTCAAAGAGAACTCTATAGCCGCATCCAGCTTCCAGAGCTGTCAGCTCGATTTACCACCGTTAGTCACATCAACGAAGGACAATTAGACTCCTAACGAAGTCACACTAAGAGACTGCCTCCCACGTCGGAATCCCCACCCACATAAACTACATGCACACCCGCCCAGCTCAATATGTTATGTCAATATCCAAACCTTGATTTGTTGCTCTCACCCCCCTCACCCATCTCTAAGATCTAGTTCCACTAAACGCCCTTACTCCAATATTACTAAGGAATTGTACACGGTTTGTACATACTAGGGAGCAGCAAATCTCGCGGAATAAGTAAAGTATTACCATTAGTAATTAGTTGTAGTATAGTTATTGTGTTAATTCAAGGTTCATCCGAATGAGATTTGGTTGCACTTCTAAGTGGTGTTCGTGTGATCCAGGTAAGCATGTAACAAGGCTCCCTGGGGTGGTTGGGTGGTTTATGCGATTGTTCACGGATCAACCACACGAGTTAGAAGCAATATATAGTGCACAAAGAACATACATGTTTGGTACAAATGATCACATGTTATAAGATGTTTTGTTTTGGAAACGTTAAATTATCAGATTGTTAATCCTTTCGACCTATTGAACCATTTATTAATAGTTTAGTGTTCTTCGGAAATCAAATTTATACTTATTAGACTTAGTCCTGCATTCAAACCGGGTCTTGTCTTGAGCCTTATGCCTGAACCACAAGTAAGCAAAGAAATCAATTGTTATTGAGGAACCGTATAGAGAAGCTGTGAGTTGATTATCAACGGCTGTTTTAGTTTTCATGATACTTGAAAGATGAATTAGAGACATGCATACATATTGCACAAAGACTTTCATTTCGATATAATCATTAATTAAACCTTTTATAATTGTTATGTTTTGTGTAAGGAATGCACTCTTGCTACAATTGTCACAAGGCCCACAAGACCAAATCATTTGCTTGATTAATGAATTTAGATCAACCATTATTGGAATCCTCTCATCGTCCTATAAGAGGTCTTAACAATATTAACCAAACACATGTAGTAAACAAAAACAAGAGAATCTAATTTCCAGCGATTATGATGTTATATCATCATAAGTTCTGCAAACAATATAATTATATCCAAACAATCCCTTTAGTCACACAATGCTTTTATAAGTAACCAACAATTTTTTAAATGTACACAACTCATAACATCAACCAAATCCACTACAACATATAAATCACCCAAATCATAAGAAATCATAAAGCATGATTAAGAGATTAATTACAGAAGTTACACAAACATTTGAGTTCAGGGAGTTATTGAAGTTTTTAGCCAATTAAGAATGACAACCAAAATACAATTGTCTCCTACCCAAAAACCTTCATGGAATCAGCCTTCATGTTGTTGAGTTGTATGGCCTTGGAGTGGTTTGGAAACAAGGTATTTGGTGTGTAAGATTGTGATAGGGTTTAGTGGTAATCTAGCGGTTTAGCTTCGCAACTCTGGTCATGGATTTATGGGGATGTATAGTGGAACCACTAGTTCACCAATTAACAACAAAATCTCCAACCAAACTGATCCACCCCCCCCCAAACATACTTCTAGAAAGTGGGGGGATGGGATGTGTGGTGGCGTAGGATAGTTATGGACAGACTGTAGGTTGAGTTTAGTGTGTTGAGTTGTCCTGTTCATAAGAGAAGAGGAGTAGGATGAGAAGTGGAGTTGCGGGCTTCTTCTGTGAATCACCACTCGAGATAGATGGGTCCCTAGATTTAGATTTAGATGCTAGTGATGATAGTGAGGGTTTAGTGTGGAAGTGAGGGTGAGTTGTGTGGTGGAGATAGGGTTAAGAAAGGTAGGTTTATGATTGGGAGTGATATGAATTAAAAATGGTTTGTAGATGTTGTCCTTCTTATTTATACTAACACATGTTATGGCAGGTTTCCAGGGCCCTAACAGGGTAGTGTCCAACAGTTCGGTTTTTTAGAGGATCTAGATCCCTTCTTGATTAGTCATGAGTCTTCAAGATAAAGCTAGAAAAACAGGTGGCCACCAAGAGCGTCCGACGCTTGCCATCTACTCTCCAGTCCTACCGGCGGCGGCCAAAGAAGCACATTGAGTCTCCTTGGTTCCTGCGGCGGATTAGCCCACACGTACGTCCAACAAATATATGTTTGTCTTGTTTTTGCGTATTAGCTTCCGTTTGAGTCCGTGCCTGGTCGTGGGTCAGTATGTCTCTATCAATATAATGCTTCAATTGTAAAACTTTATCTCTCGGGGAGCCTTGAAGAAGCCTTGCTATGCGATGCATCTACTTTGGTCGCTTGCCCCCCCCCCCCCCCCCACCCCCCCCCCCCCCCCCCCCCCCCCCCCCCCCCCCCCCCCCCCCCCCCCCCCCCCCCCCCCCCCCCCCCCCCCCCCCCCCCCCCCCCCCATATCTGCGGTCCCGTGAGGGTGTACGTTATGAGCGGCGATTCTTCGGTGGGTGTATGCAGGAAAAACTTCCATGTAAGTTCTTGGTGGTTATTGCTGGCACACCATGGAGGACTACGCTTTTCACGTAGCGTACGGTGGCCACTACATAGTAGGATCGTGCAAAATGACTTGGGGTATATTACGGTAAACAAAACCATAGATAAATAGCCAATATAATCATATACAAAAGTAGCCGAGCGGCACTACTCCAGCCGGGCGGCAAGAGCTCCTTCCGCGCGGCTAGCCACACGACCAAAAATATATTTTTCTTGATTTTGCGTATTAGCTTCCCGTTTGAGTCGTGCTTGGTCGTGGGTCATTATTCATCAATAAAACTTCATTTAAACTTTATCTTCGGCCTTGGAAGCTTGTATGGTTCACTCTTTTGTCGTTGAATTGCTTCCCGAGCTTGTTCTTTACGAGGGATTCTTTGTATATGCATAAAACTTCATTAATTCTTCGTTTCTTCATCCTTTTCTCGCTTTTCCTGTACTTGGCTACAAATAGACTTGCAAACATACTTTGGTATAATACGGTAACAAAACCATAGATAAATAGCCAAATAACATATACAAAAGTACGGATAATGCTCCTAAGAATATACTCAATTTGAGTGTTATCAAGATGATAGAAAAAAGAAGAAGAAGCGGCTTTCAACATATGTTCCAGCTTGTCCATTCAAAAGTCTTTCGTTCAAACTGCGAAGGAATATTAGATGACTAGTTTAGTGGACCAAGCTCAATTGTGGGCCTGAGTCCATTAGGGTTAGGGTTGTGATTGCTTAGCAAATAAGCTACATGTTTATTATAAATACACATGTAATATTCTTATTGTTAGATGTATTATTTGATATGGTCATTCGGGCTTTATTATCTTATGGGCCTAACCCACTTCTAGAATAATCCTAAGACATTATATATTGTAATCTTGTGTTAATCAATGGCAAGCAATCAATTATTCCAATACAAGCAAACCTCCAGACTTGCCATCCGATTTCTTGAAAACAAAATCAAAAGAAGAACCGTTCCATAGAGTCTGAATCAGAAAACTATCAATCTTTTAAGCCATGGTTTCTTGTAAACCTAGAAAGTGAACATTATGTTCAATACAAAACCACTTAACCCAACATCTTTTTTGGAGTTCACCTAATCTACTAATATTAATGGATAGAGCTATCATGGGATATATGTGGTAACACCATTGTTGAGGGCCCGCTTAACATCAGATTCCTTCCCGACCAAAATCAAAGCCGAGGTGATTTCTGAGATTGACTATGTTGTTAATCTCAATAGAATCTGTGTTCAAAGAGGGAATCGGTCTTGATATTTGTGTTAATTTTGACAGAAACTTACCACTGGGTCTCACCAATTACTTTACGAATGAAACTCATACATGCACCTACTTACCGGAATACGTACGTGTTATACTGTATTGGAATAATTGATTGATTGCCATTGATTAACACAAGATTACAATATATAATGTCTTATGATTATTCTAGAAGTGGGTTAGACCCATAATATAATAAAGCCCGTATGACCATATCAAATAATACATCTAACACTGGTATCAAGAGCAAAATCGATCTTCTCCTAATTTTTCTCCATATCTCTCTCCTTCCCCAGCTATCTTCTAATAGGTTTTCTAAAAAAAAGAAAAAAAAAGAAAAGAATTAGTAATCGCTATCCTCCATGTTTGTGGTGACGCACGGCAGAAAAGATAAAAAAAGATAAGTAACATCATTTATTATTGATTTACTTTTCGGTCCACTATATGTTGAATACACAAGCGGGTATTTTGGGCACAACCTCGTCTAGGCTCCCACAGGCCTTTAGTGCCATGACTACCCAGGATCTGACATGAAATATGGACACAGGTGCATCATCTCATCTCAATTCACATTCAAGTAATTTAAGTACCGTTTATAATAAATATTTATATCCATCAGTTTGTGTTGGTGATGGAAAATCTATGGTCGTTACTAATACTTGTCATAACATTTTACATACTCTTAATCGTCCTTTGTATTTACATAATGTTCTTGTCACCCCTAACATAACCACCTAGTACTACCGCTGACCCAATACTAGCCCCACTATGTCTAATCTACTTAAGTTGTTCTGTGATACTCCCACCCTGCCCCCGCGTCAGCCCATGCGCATACACCCCATACCCAAAACCAGAAACCGCACCCCCCTATCACCCACCCCCCCCCTGCCCCCTCACACGCACCGCCCCTCCCGCCCGCCCCCCACTCCCGCTCCTCCACCCCCCCCCCCCCTCCCCCCCCCCCCCCCCGGTTACAGTACGCTTCCTTACCTCCACTCTTAATCGCTCATTTGTAATTTAGCATAATGTTCTTTGATCCTCCCCCCCACCCTATAGAGACAGAATATCTAATAAAATCTGTAGCGTATTTTTGTTAATACCAAGACTTCTATTAGAGACGCTACATTTGTACTGTTGAATGAATCGATGCATTGGTTTCTCAGTGGTGGATTGTTCTTGACCCCTAAGTCTAATTATACTCCCTTCTCAGTATGTGATAGTCGGGAGATCTCTATCTGTCACCCAACACTTCTCTATACTAATCATGCTTTGCTGTCTGTACAGTTACCTTATTAACAACGTTTGGGCACCAACGCCTTGGGCTATCATCCCAGGGAGAGAACAAGAACGTCGTTTCGATTCTCATTGAGTCTTGATGTCCTAATTTATATCTTGTATGTTATAAGGACAATAAATCCTCACTGTTTGGTCACGATGCCAGCTTGAAAAAACATCGTTGCGGACTTCCGTCGTTTTTCCTATGTTACTTTGGATTTCTATTAGTTTCGCGTTCTTTTGAGATTGTTCATTCTGTCGATTTAGACTTCTACTCATTGTCAAAAGTGTATCTGCGTTGGGTTGATTGAGACTATGTATGTAATGTGTTATTTCTTGATCAAATTACTCGCATTTATTTGTTAGGAATAGTTCTTAGTCCTTCTTCCTAGAGTGCCGCACTTAAATCTGAAATGTTTCTCAATAATTCATCTACTTTTTTGGGTATATGTGATAATAAATCAATTTGATAATCTGTTATTTTAGCTTGTTCAATGTGATCATGCGATGGCGTGGGTTTGGAAACAACCAATCTTACTAAAGTTTGTGTTCTCACCAAGAAGCGGGCCTTTCAAATGCTTTGTGCTCTGTTGCCACCAAAACAACTGTGATCTTCAATTTGGTCGTGAACTTTCAAAAGCCGAGTAATCCAATAACTCCAAGCATAACAAAGTTATCCGCACCCTTTTTTCATAGCCTCCACCTCGCCTCTCATTCTTTTTGGGTCGAGGCCATCCTACTTATGGCTGCGTATTTACTAAATCTTCTTGCCTGTTATCTTGCCATGCCAAAATGAGCATACCACTGTAATGAAGTTATCTCACAGAAACAAACAATGTTTATTCTCCGCCTACGCAATTTGTGGTTGTCTTTTTTACTCCACATAACCTTTTATAATTTCACCTCACCAACAAGCTTTCACCATGCGGGTCCAATGCTACCATTGCTATCTTTATAGGTTGCGCCCAGCCTCTATCCCGCCGAGAAAAATCATCGGGGGTTTGGAATAGAGGTGATCGATGATCTGGCATGTATCCTTTTCCAGACCATTAATTATACTATGTCCTTGCTTGAATTACCTATTGAAGTGTATCTTCTTCTTGAATTACGAGGTTGTCGTAGGACACATGACGGTTTCCTCGCAGCAGTGTCGTGGGAGGGTATCCCATGCGCCCTACGCATACCGTTCCCCTGGTTACCGTGCCCCCGCTCTTGAGGTTGCTACGCGACCAGCATACGATACCACCCGCATCTCAGTACGTATCCATCGATCTAGCCTTGTCTCGTAAGACTTCTCCTCGCGCCAAAAACTCGTAGACCATTCCTCACACTTTTCAAAAACAACCTAACCTAACAACAAAACCCATATTCAACCTGTTGGTCTTCTGGTCAAACCCTAATATATACATTGTCATTGAGTATCGACGCTTCAACACCCCACCCCCCCCCAATCATTCGCTGTTCGTCAACCCACGGATCTAACACCACAATGCACATATTTACTCCCCACTCGTATAACCCTTTTGCTCCCCGTGATCCGCTTAGCAACAATAATCACCCCTCTGGCCACTATCACCGCATACGTTCGCTCTCATTCCACGATCTTCGCGGACCACATAACAATAGACAATCAGCGTATCATTCAGCATATAACCCAATCAATCCCAGTCTAAACCCCTCACGGACGACACTAAAGACCGTGATAGTAACCTCGAAGACTCCTATACCTTTTAGATCCAACGTCCATTCACATAGTGGGCAGTTTAATGCCTAAAGTTGCTTGGTTTCATTCCGATCACAATCATCGTCGACATATCATCATCCTTGCCCCCTTCTGCCTATAGCACACACCGTTCGTTATGCTATTATTCTGATCTCATTGGCGATGATGCCTAGGTATGCAATGAATATAATGACGCCGGCGAGTGTAAAAACTTGTGGCTACTTTGTTTTCTTGTATTCTGCTTCCAAAAGAGCCACCATAATGTTAATGGAGGTTCGGGTTTCACTGTATGTGCCCCGCCTTTTTGGACATAAACGATCTTGAGATGGTTCGTTAAGCCAAAGGTATAAGGGACTCCTCTAGTTGCTTAATGGCTACCATATAACTCCAAAGAGAGATACAATCGGAGGATTGATTGTAGCTGATACTTATTTGCTAAAACGAGTTGTAAGCCTTAATGCTACTATACGTACAGATAGTTCTACTCTCATGCATTAAATCATCAAGAAGAAACTGGTACTCTTGTGTAAATCAACTATGATGTTAATCAAATACATTTCAGCTATATGGTATGTGATGATTCTTTTCCGAAGAGAGTTTTGATTCTATATGTATCAGAGCCCAACAGGGCTTTGTGGGGTATTCTCGTTCTTATACCCACACTATCAGGTATGCCCGGATTTACGCGGGGTCTTTTTTTAGATGGAATGATGAGATAAGCCCCACCTCACTGCTTAGTTTTCTACGCTACTTTCGCCAGGTTATGCTAACTTTCGTTTGTGGGATATTTCTTACTTCTTGAGTCGATGTGACTCGTCTCTTTTTATTTATCAGTATGGTACCGAGGTTGCGTATTTATTGGTATACGTTGATGACATTGTTTTAACGGCTTCATCTACAGCTTTACTACAACATATTATCTCTTCTTTACATAAAGAGTTTGACATGAAAATTTTGGGGGCTCTTCATTATTTCCTTGGGATTTCAGTTACACAAGATGCTAGAGGTATGTTTCTTTCTCAAAAGAAATATGTTATGGAGTTGTTGGAACAACACATATGTCGAATTGTAATGCTACTAGGACTCCGGTTGACACAGAATCTAAACTTGGTTTTGATGGGGATCCGGTATCTGATTCCACTCTATTTCGTAGTCTTGCAGGTGGTCTTTAGTATCTCACCTTGTTAGCCTCAAAATATTGAGTCGAACATGAAGTTCGTCCATTATGTATTTTAGTCTTGGTCAATCAATTAGTTAACGTTGTAATAGGAAAGTATCAGGAATCGGGCTTGATAGTTAATCTAATATTGTATATGTTTTGGGTTTAATCCCAAGCAAAACCCGAGCCCGGGTCCTAGTCAAATATCCCGAACGTCACTTAATGTGTCGTGGTATATAAGTAACTTTTCCACCTAGGAAAAGTTAGTTGATTTCATTTATAATATTTCACTTTTCTATATTCTCTCTAAATCAACTCACTTTCTTTATCTATTTTCTTGATCGATTCGTGGTTTGTTATATGAAGTGAAGTGTTATACGGGATCCTACAATAATCTTTTAAATTATTCATTTACATATTTTATATAATTGTTATAATGTTAATTACCACCTAGGGTTTGTTTTATAAGCTTATAAAATAAAGCAAACATGTACATGATTCGAATTTATTTATTCATATGATGAAATGATGTTAAAAATATGATAGAACACAAGAAAATACTTTATATAAGTGTTGGCTAATTTATGGATTTGGTTTATAAATTAATTGTTGAAAGTTTATTATTAAAGTTTATACACAAATAATTGTGTGGACGTTTTATTTGGACAAGAATGATGGAAATAAACTTGAGGACCCAAAATATGTAAGATATGTGGTATAAATTAATTTAGAGGACTTGTACAAATTTAATCAAGTAATAATTTATAAAACTAGTTTATAAACTATACATATACACACGAACTGTTTTTTAACATTCAAATTTTTATAAAATATAAACCCTACTGATTTAAATACTACTTTTCATGAGGAATCCAAGCATATAAAGAACTCGAAAAACGAATCTATAACGAAGAAGTTATGAATTTTACAAGGTTACGATAATTAAATATATAAAAGTGTTTTTATAAAAATATTTTTATAAAAACTGCTACTGTTTTGAATCTGAAAAAAATATATAAATATTATATGATGATAGATCATCTCAATAGGAAACCGTGCATATAAAGAACTTGAAAAACGGAATTAAAACGAAGGAGTTATGAGTTTTGCAAGATTTAAAGTTATAAAAATGATTTTATAAACTGTTTTGAATTTTCTGTTTCGACACAGAATTTTATAAAATCTGTGAGTATTTTATTTGGATAGTTTATCTCGTCACGATTCCGTACATATAAAGAACAAGCGAAACGGAGTTAAAATGAGTGAGTTATGAGTTTTTAAAGATTTCGGATAAATAGAAATTACAAAAGCTAATTAATTTTTACAAACAATTTTCTGTATTTTTATAAAAATATAACAATCTGATAGAATTAGAAAAAGTGGTTTACGAGTTGTTTTCGGGTCCGTGTTGGACCATAAAATCTTAGAAAATATTGTAGTATATTTATATTATTATATATTCGTTTTTTTCAAAACTTTTTTTAGTAATATTATTTTATTAAAAATTAATTAAACTATTTATATAATATCATTATATAAACAATAAAAATATACAATCAAGTATTATTAACGAATAATTAATTGTCAGACAACAATAATATTTTCTTTACGGATACAAATACTTAAACATTTATTTAACAAGTACAATTTAAATATTGTTTTGATTTTTATAAATTAAACAAAAACTATTATGTGGTGATGTAACTTTATAATTTATATTGTGGTATTTATATAAAATACATTTTACTTATACGGCCTATAATTAATTATGCATTCGGATTTCGCAAGATATTTCACTTACTTGATTTATATAATCAATTCATTTCACTAGAGGTGAGTTCATAGCCCTATTTTTATACGATTCCAATGATTTACAATTCGCGAGGTGAGAAACATGCATTGTTTTACATATGGACGCAAGTACACTTTAAACAAATTACGAGTTTGCCTAAGTAGCTATAACCCACCATGCCCATGAATCATGAACTGTTAATTACTGGTTGTAATAGCGCGATAATGTTTGATAGATCTATTTGTTTGGTATTGAATCCCCCGTTCGAAGTGTGTAGCGCTCACTAGTTTCGGCTAGGGTTTTGGTGGTGGTACCGTGCTTACGAACAGTTTACATGTCGTTTGGATGTTGCGGGTTGAACATCTTCACGGGCACATTATTGGCATTAAATTGCAGACATACATGTTGTAGCTTCAGTGTCATGAGCTTAGTGCATTTCGTATAAACCATTTTGGATATTGTGATGTGTTACATGTCTTACACTTTTGAACTCTTTGGTCTACTTTATACATTACATAACCTGTGGAATTAACAACTTTTTATGTTGACGTTTTAAAGCATGTTTTTCTCAGGTTAATAAGGTACAAGGGCAAGGATACATTGGGTTTCGTCATTTTGGGAGTCATGTTGCATAAAGATTTGTGTGCATTACATTTTGGAGTATTTTTTATGTATTAAAATCTTTACATTTTCAAGGATGAACAAGTTAAGCTTTGAGCTTTTGTAACAAACAATTTCATTAAATCTAATGTATCATTTTCAACGGCTCATATAGAGGGGCATTTCTCAATCTTTGTGCTGTATTGATTAATGAAGTAACATTCAGACCCTTTATTCCGCTTATGGCACCTATGTTGGGGGTGTTACAGATTAGTATCTAGAGCCAAGGTTATAGAGAACCAGATCAAATGTTTTGCTTAGACAATAACCGTTTTCAAACATTGCATCATACAAAAGTTTTTCACGAGACATACATACACTATTTGTGTACATTGGCTGCTTACATAATCAATATATGTACTTATATTATATTACGTATATTGCTATACATGTCTTATATATTATACTTATATAATTTAATCTTATTGTTACAGCAGTCATGTCATCTTTGACAGTTACCTACACGTCTGTTTATTCTGATTCTGAGCCATGGAGATTCCAGTGGGTATCTGATGATGAGCTAGAGGCACCTGTGGAGGCGCCGCAGTTTTCTGAGCAGACACCACCATCGCCTGACTACGTGCCTGGACCCAAGCACCCACCATCACCGGACTACGTGCCTGGTCCTGAGCACCCACCTTCACCAGATTATGTACCTGGTCCAGAGTACCCGGAGTACTTGTTACCATCTGACGATGAGGTACCTATTGAGGATCAGCCACTACCGGCTGATGCTTCACCTACAGCCCTATCACCGGGCTATGATGCTAACTTCGATCCTTAGGAGAAGGACCCGAAGGAGGACCTTGAGGAGGATCCTGTTGAGTATCCTGCTGACAGATGAGATGATGATGATGATGAGGAGGAGGAGGAGGAGGAGGACAAGGAGGAGGAGGAGCATCTAGCTCCGGACGACTCTACTACATTACCTGTTGTTGACCCTGTCCCCTCAGTTGAGGATACAAAGGCATTTGAGACTGACGAGTCTACTCTTACACCTACCCATACTAGCCCTACTTATGCTGAGGCACCATTAGGTTAAAAATGATTCAGTCGAGAGCTGCATCACCATCACCTGTACCACCACCTAGACTTCGCAGGGCTAGGATATCCATCCGACCTCAGACACCGATGTCAGCTGCTACTGAGGCACTCATTGCTGCGGTTGCTAATGCACTACCTTCATCATCACCACCATCTCCACTACTTCACTATCATCTCACTCCCCACAAATTCCTCTACCATTCATTACCTTTTCTATCAATCCACTACATTACATGCACCTCAATCCTTTACTTACTGTTACTGACGTAGGGAGGATGTTCCCGAGGCTGATGTGCCGCCTCAAAAGAGGTTGTGTTTGACTGCTCCTGCTCTTAGGTTGATGGTGGGGAGGAGTTTCAACGCTGTGCTGCTAGACGCCGGATTGGTTGGTACTTTTGCCAATGATTACAAATTTTGGTTGAATATTGTGGATGCCACCCCTAATGCCCTTGATTAGAGAGGTGGCTATAGGGATTACGATGTTTCGGATGAATTTGTAGGGATAGAGAGGGGACGATGAAACGGACCCTTTGGAGTGAGGTTGGAGCCAGAGAGAGACAGATTTTTGCGTACTCTTGTCGGGTATACTCATGGATGTATGTTCGATTTCCCGAGGACGGCTAGATGAGAGTCTCTTCAGAATAGCCGAGTCAACACGTTGTGTTTTTATGAGAACAGGCTATAAACACCCGTGTTTCCAAGGAACAATGTACGACCTAATAAAGTCGCTATTTATTTTTTTATTGTACGTGTTTGTTTTTAATGGAAATCGTTAAGTTAAATCGCGTAAGCAAGAAATAATCAGTTAACGTAAACGGGCATCAAGCAAATTATTGTTTACGTCAAACAAGGGTTAAGTAATTATTTTGAGAATAATTATTAACATTTCACAAGTTATTTTATCGGATACGTGAAAGTGTTTACGTTTCGCGATAAATGACAATTAGGTATTCCCGGAACCGTAAAAATTAACGTACGCTTCAACAAATACCTACGTTTATATACAATGATCAAAGTTTATAAAACTTTATGCATATGTATATATATATACACGTCTCATAAGTATACACAAGATAACAAATACTTTACAAAATAACCAAGACATTACAAGTATACTTTTATATAAAAACTACACTTTACTTTTTATATAAAACTTTCACTTACACTTTTCTTTTATAAATACACAAGTAAACATATTAAGTATATAAAAGAAACTAGTGAGAAACACCTCCCTAAGTTTCATGGGATGATTCCCATTAGGAGGAACACATAAACATAAGCTTTAAAGCCCTTGTTTCCCTCCTCCCTTGTCCCCTTGAACCCACGGCCCAAGACCCCCCCCCCCCCTTTGATTTTTCTAGTCAAACCTTGCAACTAAAAATATCTCATAACCTTCCTATATATATACATGCATGCATAAGAGAAATAACTTACACTTATACACTTAACAAAATCTTTTCCTTTCTCCCTTTCTCTCCAAAACCCACGGCTAAATAAGCCATCCTAAGCAAACCATACAAAGTTTTTCTACAATCCATACAACCCTTTACACATCAATCCTAAGGCATACTAAAGTGTTTTCAAGCCTTGGATAATCATTTGCAAGGATTTAAGAAGAAAAGGGAAGATTAGGGTTTCAAACCTAATCTTGGGTTTATAAGCTTGAAAGCTTGGGTTTTAAGTCTAAACACGGGTTTAGCATTCATTTCACATCTCATACATCATCCCTAAGGTCTTCCTAATTCCTTCATACTTTTATTTATTATGATTTTATGTGTTATATGTTAATTATGGCTAAATCACCACTAAGGACTTTTTAATATGTAAAATGAGTTTTCACTTATGTTTATGAATTTATGCACTTATTCTTATGTCATATGGTTATATATATCATGGAAAAATGAATGTAAAAGTATGTTAACATATGGTTTAAGTATAAACATGTTTAGGTTAAATTAGGGTTGTTTAAGATTACTTAATCTTCACATGTGAAAGTAATGGAAAGTAAATTGTTAAACTTGTTACAATGAATTTATAAGGACTATGGATGATCTTGGACATTATTATAAGTAGCACATGTGTTAAAAATAGTTATTAGGGTTTCTATATTAAACTACTAAACTAATTAATACATAAAACAAGGTTTTTATAAAGTTATACACATAAATACTTAGGGGCTGTTTTAAATCTGAATTCATACAGTAAGTTTGACATAAAATAATAATAATACATCTCTTGATGATTCCAAAATGATAAGAAACTCGAAAAACCGATTTATAACGAAAAAGATACGTTAATTACGAGTTTACGACTATAAATACTTTTATAAAACTATTTTTATAAAAGTTACTATTCATTACAGAAACTAATATTTTTAAAACATCTAAAATATGATATAACTTTTAATTACGAGATCGTACTCGAAAGAATCGCTAAAAACGGAACTATAACGAATAAACTACGACGTTTACGATAATTAAAGTTTATAAAAGTAATTTTATAAACTATGAACAGTAAAAAGCACTATTCATCAGTGGGATTAACTTTATAAAATATAATACATCTTTTAATAACAAATACGTACTCGAAGGAATCACTAAAATCGGGATTAAAACGAATAAGTTATTACGATTACAAGTTTACGCTAATTAAAACTAAAAACGGTAAACTAGCTGTTGTGAACAGTAAAATTACTATTCACACCAGAATTTTAAAAACTTGAAAATATAAAATCTTGATCACTCGTCTTACTACGAAGACGTGGACGTAAGAAACGCGAGCAACGGACTTAAAACGACCAAATTAGGTCATTTTTACGAAAAGTATATTTATAAACGTTTTCACTTTATAAATATTATTTTACTAAAACGATTAGTCGGTGATTATGCTATATAGAATATTGAGTGGTTATCAAAGTGCTATAATACTAGGGAGTTTCATAATGAGGCCTCTTCGGATGGCGTATCGACGAGTTGTTGGATTTACGATTTAAAGTGTCCTAACTCCTCGTACGTCATGTCATGACCTCTTTAATTATGATAGCCCGAACGATAGTACGATGTAACAACTATAAGATTATATTCAATGTTATTAATTAAAGTACTCGGTACTTATACGACCTTAATTTAAATAGGTTGCATCTAAACGTTTTGCGTGACGTTTTATCTGTGTTATTTGGACTATCAGTACTCAAGGTGAGTTCATAGCCCCACTTTTTACAGTTTTACTGATTTACTATTATTTGGGGTGAAAACATGCTTTGTTTTATAAATTGGACGCAAGTGTTTAAAGTATATTGATTATGTGTTTGCCTAAGTAGCGATAACCCTCCTGAGCCCATTATCATGAACTGTCAATTGCATAGATGTAGTTGTTAATTGCATTATGTGAGCGCGAATGTTATAAATAGATCTATTGGGATTAACCTCCCCGTTTGGGTGATTAGCTATCACCGGGAACGAACGTTGACCATGTCGGACTTGGATGTTGCGGGTTACAACATCTGTACGGGCAAAATAACTGCTAAAATAGCAAATATAGGTTGAGCTTCAGTGTCATGAGCTTAGTGCAACAGTAATCTGGTTTTGTGATTGTTGGCATATGTTGTAACATCACGGGAAAGTCTTGCGGTCCTGCATAATTTAAATACATAAACCTATGAATTCACCAACATTTTTGTTGACGTTTTAAGCAATGTTTTCAGGAGGTCAATAGGCACGAGGTGCCAAGGATGCCACAAAATGGGGCCAAGGAGCATTGATTACATAAAACGTTTGGATTGCACACTTAAAGATTTATGTGCATCATATTTTGGGAAATGTATTATTGTCTTTTGTAATATTAAACAAGGAACAAGAAAAGCTTTATGCTTTTGTATTATGTCTTATAATTAAATCCAATGTATCAGTTTAAACGACTTTTTGTGTCGTTCTTATATATATCTTGTGCTGTTGATCTTGAAGTAACACGCCCCGGATCCTTATTCCGTTGCGACCCATTTTGGGGGTGTTACAGTGATGGTGTTGGTGTCCAGACAAAAACATTACGAAGTATAAAAACATATCCGACTTTGATAGACTTTGTATACCCATTTTTTTCATCTTGGAAGACTTTGTAATGAATTGTACCTCCCATTGTACCTGTTGGATCTTTTAGTGTAACTGTCATGTCTCCCAATGAATTTGGTGTACAACTCTGACAAAACCCCAACCATACATCAGTTTACCATTTGAGCATTTTTTTTCATATCGCCAAGAAACAACGATAAACTGATGCCTTTCTCCCATGTAGATAGACATCGCTTGATAGCCATGGCTCATTGCATAAAATGATCTTATTCAAACAAATCGTCAATTTTTCCTGACATACTCGGGTTGTAATATGTTATGCATGGACCCACTGCCCTGAACGATTTGGCTTTCCTTTGCGCGGCCAACGCCTTTTTGAAGAAGTACCCACTGGCCTGGGTTTTATCCTTGTTCTACTTTTGGTGGACGTATTTAAAAATGGGGTATTGCATCAGTTATAGAATTAGTAGCACAATAATAAGAAATTAGATCTCATCGTCGTTTGTAATAATCTCTTTAATTATGTAGGGAGGATTAAACGTTAAATTGGATTTAAACGATAATATTGGTACCGGACATTTGGGATCTAAATTAATTCTAGTCACTACGAAATTTCAAGTAGCATTTGTACGTCATAATCATTCGTATACAAATCAACCTTCTTCAAATGTATTAAAATGTAAAAACACTTAATTCTGTTTGAAGAGTTGTCCATGGCTATGTTAGATTTACTTTTGTGAATGTTGTAATATGAATATCTCGATAAACTTATTATATAATGTACGAGCATAATAAAAACATTGATTGTACAAGTAACTGAACAATTTGTTTCATCACTTATTTTTTGTAACGATTACTAAGATACTGGTCAAGATTATGTTTATAGATTTAACCTAATTTCATTATCTGTACTAAATCATTGATTTGACAAGTCAGGAATTTTGTTCATCACTTATTTTTTTGTCAACGATTTATGTCATTATTTGACAAATTTCTGTTATAGATTTATCAATTTCAATAACTTTATCATAAATCTATTGATTTGACAAGTCAATGTACATTCTTTCATCATATTATTTGTTTGTAGCGAGTTATGACATTATCTGAATATTCGTTAGAGATTGACAATTCTTAACTTTATACACTAATCTGGTTTTGATTAGTCAATGAATGTGGTTTCATCACTTATTTTTTGTAGCGATTTATGTACATTATCTGACAATTCTGTGTTTTTTTTAAAAACTATAAATACCCTTTAACTATAAATTTTTAAAATGGTAGAAATAGTTTTTAGAATCCATCTACAAAACTAAAAACCGTACTTATTCAAAAAAAACGAAGATTTGTCAGGACAACTATACCATTTGAACCTTCAATGGATATCGTGAATTGACTTTTGTGAAGTCTTTACTTCCAATTTTCGTGCCGTGTCAAAAGAATGGAAGTTTTTCATTGACAATTTCGATATTCCTTTCGTAACTTTCGGTGTCGTGAGATCATTAGTTGTTGTTTTTTATTTTAGCTTATAACGCATGATAAATCATGGTTTTTTGTTTTCTGTAGATGAAAATCTTAGCCTTCTAGGCTATGGATTCTAATTTCAAATATTTTCTCTCTTACATCCAGTTTCTTCATCTGATGTGTGTATAGTATTTTGCCTTTGGACGAAATTCGATGCGGGAGGGGGGGGGGTCTCCTTTGGAACCATCATAAAATAATGGTTGGAATATCAGTTACTAATTACACATATCAACCTGATTCACAAAAAATGATCAATTTGGTTTTGGTATTTGGTTCTGTCAATCTAGAGCCCAACCATTTGAAGAATAAATTACCCGTTTAGACATAACGGTCCATGGTATGTGTCAGTGTCTACATTAAGCTCTAGAACTTGGTGTAATCTTGATTATGACTGTTTGCCACGTGAATCAATAAGAATAAAACGGACAGGTCAAGCAGTAATAGATGGTAAAATATTCTGGATTGGCTCAGAAAGGTTTTATAACGATGATGGTATTTCTAACAAAATTTACTTGATAGTTTCATTTGATTTGGTAGTGCAGTCGAATTACGTGTGTGTTGTTCCGGATGCATATGCATTTCAATTGATGCCTCTAGTACTTTTATCTTTCCAAGTAAGTGCTTTGCAGTGTGAAGCAACCTCCATTGTGTTGTTCCTGAATGATGGTTTTTGTGGTGTTGTAGTTTTTTTTTTTTTTTTTCTCTTTTTTTTCTTTTTTCCCCCCTCCTTTTCTTCCCTCCCCACCCCCTTGAGGAATAGCTATTAGGTGATGAAGGTTATGAGAAATAACTTGGAGTCGATGAAGATCCCGTAGAAATGATTAGTAGACGGATTCGTTCCTCTTTTCATAATTTTTTTTACATCCATAATCATTTTCCTTAGGCTGTTATAGAGTAAATAAATCAATTATTACAAAATAAACAGATTAATATAGAAAACACAAAAAAAACAAGTGATTGTTCATCCTTTTTTGTTCAGTGGGACATGTTAGTGTAAAGTTTACCACGCGGTGTTAGGTTGGTCGATTCTCGGGAGAACAACATCTACTTTTCCACAACGACATGCATAAGCTTCTATTTGTGCCATTTTCATAATGCAATGTAAGGAGGATTCAAGATTTGTATGAATAAATGAATATCAAACCTAACGTGTTGTTTGCAAATACTTTGAAAGTATGCTATTTATTTTACAAAAACAGATTTGACAAGTCATTTAAAGTTGGTTTTATCACTTTGTATTTTACGTGATTTATGACATGATTTTGACAATTCACTGACAGATATGACAAATCACTGACAGATATGACAAATCACTTACTAGTCCAACAAGTACATGACATGTCATAAATCGCTACAAATACTAAGTGATGATACAAATTTCATTGACTTGTCTAGTCAATGTTTCTATTCAGTCATTGTAATGTCAAATCATGTCATAAATCGCTACAAATGCTAAGTGATGATACAAATTTCATTGACTTGTCTAATCAATACATTATTCGGAAACATTGATTTTACTAGTCCAAGGACTTTACTATATATATTAAACATTGATTTTTATCAGTTACTCAAACTGATAAAAAACTTCAATTTAAAATCTATTAAAAATATGGGATCAAATATTAGAAAGTTTAAATGTTTGGTTCATTATAACGGAATGAATCGAGGTTCCATTTTGCATGAAGATTTGACGTACACAATGTTACACGAAATGGTGATGAAGAAGTTCAATTTGGAAGCTAATTATCCATTAAATTTATCTGCTAAGCTGTCGTCAATAGACGATAATTTTGATATCACCGACGACCATGAGGTACAGTTTTTTGTTGAATGTGCTTGTAATTCTAAAGATGAAGTAGCACATTTGTATGTTTCTCAACATAAAACATTATATGATACTACAAGGTTTTTGGAGAACCATCAAGAAAACACGTTTTATAATTTCTTTGAACCAACAACTTTGGAAAACATCGGACCATCTAATAATATTACAAATACGTCTTTCAACAACAATGGTCTGGATTTGAATTTTGGAACTAGTGAGTTCCATAATAACGAATCAAATCATCAAAATGAGTCCCTTTTCGAAAAACAAGAATGCTCTTTTGCGTTCGGAGACTACCACAAATATGAAGATGAAAAAAATGAATTCAATGATGTTGTGGATGACAACCCACTACCCAATTACCCAGAATGACAGAAATATCGTCTTTTAAACCAGACATTCCAGAAACACCACTTTACAAGTCCAAACCTATGATTTTAAAACATTATAAAAAAGAAACAGACGTTAAGGTTGGTCAAATTTTTGAAAATAAGGAAGCTTTAGACTTGGCCATTAGATTGAAAACTTTAGACGAGGGTTACCAATTTTTGAATGATAGGTCAGCCCCATAAAGGTATGCATTAAAATGCTTTCATTTTAATGAATGTGCGTGGAAGATTCGTGCTACACGTTGGGGAAAACTGAAAAGTTTAGCATTACATTTTTTAATGATGTTCACACATGTCCAAAAACCCAAACATATCCTAACCATCGAAATGCAAACAAAAAGGTAATTTCCCACATACTCACTCTAAAGTTACAAGATACTAAGCGTGTTTTAAAAGGTAAAGATATACAACAAGATATAATGTCAAATTATAAAATAAATATATCTTACCAACAAGCATGTAGAGGGAAGGATTATTGTATGCAACAGATAAGGGGTTCACCGCATGAATCTTTTGAGATGCTTCCGTATTATTGTTATAACTAAAAGAAAAACGAAGGGACGGGAACCCGTATAAAAACAACGAAAAAGGAGTTTTCCGAGATGTTATTTCATTCCTTTGGTGCGTACGGTAAGTCACGATCATCTTTTTTATTTATTAAATAATAGTAGGGTTTTACTATAAAATATTTATAACGTTTTTTTAATTTCAGATTCGTACGTTCGTAAATTATATACGACCATTGGTTATAATAGATGCGGCACTTTTAAATGACAATACAAGGGGAAAAAAAAAACAAATCTGATGGTTGTATGCACGGATGGATACAACCAAAATGTGCCAATTGCTTTTGGTATATGCAAAGGGGAAACAGGTCCATGTTGGTCATGGTGGATGTCTGTACTTAAAGAATGTATAGGTGATAACCCCAGTTTGCTATTCATATCTGACAGGCATGCTGCTATAGCTTTAACAGTACAAAATGAATTCCCTTTAGCATATCATGATGTATGTTGTCGTCATTTATTGATGAACCTATCTTTGAAAGGAGATAAAAAGGCTCATTTTTGGGAAAATAAGCAGGCTTACACAACAGAAGATTTTCAAGCAGCATGAGCCATCTACAAGATATTCAGCCCGATGCATACGATAAACTTTGTCAAGTTGGTCCCCATAGATGGTCAAGAGCGCATCCGACTAGTGCGTTATAACTATTGACACCGAAATAGTGTGGAGTCTGTTAATGCTTGTACATGTCGTGTATAGGAAGCTACGCATGTGATAAAGTTCCGCAGAGACATATCGAGTACTGGTGGCAGACTGGTACTATAGACCGTCGCAAACTCGCAGGTATGTTAACCTTTTTAAACACATATCATGCATCATTTTTGCCTCGAAAAATTAGCTACATATATTCATTTATTTTATGTATAAAAAAAAATGTAGAAAATATGACGTAATGAAATTACCTCATTGTGGATGACAAACAAAGTGAGAAAAAAAAAAAAAAAATGATGAAAACGCAAAATGGGTTTGTTGTAGGTGTTAAGAACATCAATACCAAGTTTCTGACGGGCGATATAATCGTCAAGTCGACTTTCATACAGGCACATGTCAATGTCGTAAATGGCAGCTTTCAGGGTTACCATGTGGTCACGTTATAGCTGTTACAAAGTATTTGGGTTTGACTGATTGTCTCCAGTTTGTATCAGATTGGTTTAAAAAACCAAAATATCAAGGCACTTACGCTGAACCAATCCATTTTATTGGGAATGTTCAAGAATGGGAATTTCCACAACATATTCGGAAAGCTATACCTCCTAGGATGGACAACCCACAACCGGGTCGTCCAAAAAATACAAACCGAATAAAATCACAAGGTGAGGAGCCTAGAGTTATACATTGTACGAGATGCAAACAAGCAGGACACAGACGTGATAATTGCAAAAAACCATTTATCTTTGACCCACCTATAAACATACGAACACAACATGAACAACAAATTCCAAGATATGAACAACCATCATTCCACCACCCACACCAACAATATGACAACACTTTCCAATACTCATCACACCCACATGGTCAAAACACATACCCATCGCAGCCATACGATCAATATGACAATAACACATCTCAACCATATGATGGAAATCACACACAGTCAGCACAAATGTATGATCAATACGAATCTCAAAACCAAGCATCTTAGCATCTAGATGATCTAGACAATCATGCTTCAAATAGTTGGTTTAACTCATTTGGTTTGTAACAATTTGTATGTTTTTAAAGTTTTCTTGTTTTTATTTTGTTAGTTATTTAAGATATAGTACGAATGTTGTCATGTACGAATGTTGTCATGTACGAATGTTGTCATGTATTTCATTTCAAGGTTGCAAAAATATAATAAAAAGAAACAATAAACACGCGGTACCACTCACACTATATAAACTACATTCTTATGGTTTAACTTTCACAACAACATTACATTCATTAAACAAAACTCATTATAGAGTTCAAACAATGACTTGCAAAGTTCTACTACACCATTATGGAAGGTTCACTAGTCCCCCTAGAAGAAGTTTCGTTGGTGGGCTGGTTGCTACTGTAGATCCTGTAGAGTTGGAAAGATTTTCAACAAATCAAGTGAAAAGAATTTTAAATTACTCTTTGGGTTACGATGAAAACTCCCCAACTTTTCTTTATTTAAGAAAACCAAATTGTAGTTTGGATTCAGGTCTTGTACCATTGGCTGATGCTTTACAAGACCTCAACATGTTACTCACGTATGCTCAATCTCATCAAAACCGACTACACGTGTATGTTTCACGGGTGGAGATATCCCCACTTGTCGTGGCCTACCATCACAAAGATGAAGATAACAAAAAGGAAAAACAAGGAAAACCTTCTTGTTCAAAAAAGTTATTTGACTAGTTTTACTATAAATTATGATTGTGTTGTTGTATTCTAATTTACTTTTTTCATCAAATTTCCTTGATGTAGGCTGTAACAATAAACATTGAAGTGACAACTCAATAAAATGCTTTATTCATACAACGAAAAGACATATCATTTCTGACAACAACATGACGTATCAACTTTGCACTAAAAAAATAGTATATATATACTTGTATACAACCAAAAAGATTGACAAATAAAATTTCAATTCAAACTTTTTTCTTTCACAAAATGTTGACGTCTAACAATACTACTTTCGAGTTCGAGGTACATCACAACGGCGATTTTAAACTTAACCCGCTAACCTATCAAAAGGTTCCAATATCTATATAAACGTTCTACCATCAGATTTTGCAGAAAATGATTAGCATTCTTACAAGGAAAAAATATAAAGACGGTTTCACTACTGTGTATTACATGTTGCCACCAAACAACACATTGTCAGGATTGAAACAAATTAAGAATGATTATGATACAAATGTTATGTACGACATTGCAAAAGTTGCTGGTAAGATCCATCTTTTCGTTTCTCATCATCAGATAGATCTAAGCACAGTGCTGATTCCAAACAATGGGTCATTGGAGGAAGCATTTGCAGGTATCATTTCAGAAGCCACTAAAAAAAACTAGAAGAATCACTCACTTATCTACATCAAATGCAAAAACAAAAAAAAAAGTTCGATTACTATGAACTTTTGGTGATCTAGGATTTATTAATAAAAAAACTGTACCTACCAACACCATATAAGAAAAACAATTTCAATTTTGTGGTTCACAATAATGGTCAGTTGGTCCTCGATAACACAAAAGACACAACGTACATCAACGGTGGAACAATGAACATCAACATTCCAAGAATGAAACTAGAAGAGCTGAAACAATATTTGTCTAATATTTTGGGTACTAACATCCATGCTCTTTATTATAAAATACCACACAATGGATTTTCAATAACCGTCAAACTTAGAAACAACTATGATATGCATGTCATGTTTGATATATCTTTAGCACATTACAAATTGCAAATTTACATCGACCACCTAGGTGTCGATTTTTTTATTGCCAAATATATTTTCCTAAATGCTAGCTTGACAGAAATGATGAACCATGTCATAACCAACTACACAAGTGACAGTGAAGACAATAAAATGGAGGTAACACAAAATGATTACACTTTTAATCAAATGGTTGAATGGGCGGAACAAGAACACTTCGAAGACGAGGAAACCAAGTTATCATGTCCAAAGATAGATCTTAGCACGGTGCTGAAATCAAACAAAGGCTCTTTGGATAAATTATTTCAATCACTCAGCTATCTACATCAAATGCAGAAACGAAAAAAGAAAATTGAGGCAACCAAAGCAGTTCAACATCAAGATTTAAATAAACATATGTAACTCAATATCTATTACCAATGTCTTTTCAATGTAGACACTATGTTTCTATTTTTTTCTATGTATTCAATAATTAAGTATTACAGTTGATAAAAACTAGTCCATTAAATTGTCTATGATCTCTTTTAAATGTACGATATCTATGACAACATCTGACAGTACATCCATTCATATCAAGCTATTGATAGATACTAGCCAAACTATTTTCTCTATATCAACTAGCTTTGCATATATCATCAAGGTTGTTTGCACCTAGCAGGAATTGAACTTGAGACAACTTTAATTAATTAGCCAAGGGTAAACTGTTATTAGTCAAAATGTAAGAAAGAAAAAACAGTAATAAATGCACTTTTCTTAAACTATGTGTTTTTTGTCGGGGGACAATAAATTTAGGACGAAGAGAGTACTTTAGAAGTGGTTATCAAAGACATGTTCCTTATAGCACAAACCGTCACCTTTGAGATCCATCATACCCAATTAAAACATAAACCTATCACAAAAACTAATTAAAAAAAATGAATTCTCCCTTTTGGCATACGCCGCGAATCAACTCACGAGCACCATGGCTGATGCAGTAACATGCAAAGTGGCAAGTGCCACCTCGGATCGGCGAGTTCCATACACCATTGCACCTTGTGCTCTTAATGCGAAAGACGGGTACAACATTATATACTCAGAAAGAAACAATACAATAAATCATGGGATTAAAAATGGTTGGATGTGTGACTTGCACGTGAATGACTTTATAACTTTTTTACTTTCCACTAGGATCGCAGCCCCGTACCCAAATCCTCAACCTTTCGTTTATGACACAAACTTTTTTTATCACTACAAATATATGTCGCTATAAAATCCTGTTGCTATGCACGGGTACTCGTCTAGTATATACGAGCATGCAAGCACTAATAATCCCCCGTCATACTAAGGGATCGGAGTGTTGGCTTAATCGTTTATGTGCATGGTTCACGTATGCATGGAGGCATTAGCTTTGGTTTAATAGGTCTATAGTTTTGTATAGTTAATAGTTAATAGTTAGGAATTGGTATTTAGTTTGACCGAAGTCTATGGACTCATGGGAAGAGTGGGTCAGTTGTGATACCGGTTCTTTAGGTAGAATAGTTGCTATTTGGTTGCTTCCACGTTTCTTAATTGTAAGGCTATAAATAGTGCCATGTTATTTATGAATGAAGTACACAAGAATATAATCTTCTGCAAGTTTCTGTTCACATACATATTCTTGAATCAGAGTGTGAGTTTCTGAGGCTTCACATTCTACACGGAGTACGTCCCAACTTTGATAGTCTCGTACAAATATAAATAATGTCGAAATAACGCTTCTTATCGGGCATGTACTTCTGTAACAGTTACATCATTGATTGAACCTCCTGGGCAAGTGCCCGACGAGAAGTCAGCTACAAGTAACTGCCGTTCCATGTAAAAGGCTGGCTGCTTAGGTTGCGGTAATTCCCTTTCACCAACCAACATTAATATTACAGATGACATATTTGGCCTGTCTACTGCATTTTGTTGGACACATAACAACCCCACTTGGATTGATCTTAAAACTTCAGGTGGATGGCAGGATTCAGCTAAACTTGCATCCATCAGTTCCATTAACGCGCCGTTATTGTATAGACTCCATGCCTAAATAATATCAAATTAGTAGTTAGTTATTAGATAGTAGCTATAGTGGATAATTTTCGTTGGAAAATCAAAGGACTAGCTAGGTAGTATCTGACTTCTGCACTTACATGTCCGATAAGATTATGGTCACTCTCTGGTTGGATGAATCCTCTATTTCTCTTCCCACTCACGATCTCTAACACCAAGACGCCAAAGCTAAATACATCTGACTTTATTGAGAAAAGACCATCTAGTGCATACTCCGGGGACATGTAACCACTGCACACATCAGACTACTTATAAGAAGATAGTAATTAAATTTATTAATACTAATAGAATGAATAGTTGGCTTACTATGTGCCAACAACTCTCTCTGTGTTTGCTTGGGTCTGGTTTCCTCCAAAACTTCTAGCAATACCAAAGTCTGATATCTTTGGATTCATATCCAGATCTAGTAGAATGTTACTGGCTTTAAGATCTCTATGTATGATTCTTAATCGAGAGTCTTGATGCAGGTAAAGAAGTCCTCGAGCGATTCCTTTGATAATATTGAAGCGCTTTGCCCAATCAAGAAGCGAACCTTTTGTTTTATCTGCCATGTTGGTTTAGTTAGTCAAATGATTGGTTTCCATTATTAAACCAATACTGGCAATTATGTAGTTCTTATAAACTTAATTCTTACCAAAAATGAATGAGTCTAAGCTTCTGTTTGGCAAATACTCGTATATCAACAACTTCTCTCCTTGAATACAACAGCCGAGGAGCTTCACTAGATTTCGGTGCTGAAGTTTTGAAATGCATATCACTTCATTCTTGAGCTCATCAACTCCTTGACTTGAATTCTTGGAGAGACGCTTAACTGCAATCTCTTGCCCATCTTCTAGCACACCCTGAAGATTAGCATTTACAATGTCAAAAAATATACAAATTGCAATCTAAGGTGATTCTCATTCGTATCTTTCTTTACAAGTGGCGTGATTACACTCCACAGATTCAGTTCCTTGCCATACATAAAGAACGAAGTTACAACTTTATATTGGATTAGTCAAGTGAAATTGAGTGCGAAGAATGGTCATGACCAGATACTATATATGTGTTGCCGTTCAAAAAGAAGAGTACCAAGTTCTATCGAAATGTTTAGAGGTTGCATATTAGTACTAGTAATACCTTATAAACTGGTCCAAATCCACCCTCTCCAATTTTATTCTCTTGTGAAAAATTGGCAGTGGCATTAGCTATTGTAGCGAAGCTAAATAGTGGTAGCTCCATAGATTCTTTGTTTTCTGAGACAGTTGGAGGTATTCCTACATAATAAAAAGAATTCAACAGAGATAATCCAAAAACTATATACATCCATATATAGTGCTTATAACTCTAGATTTCTTTAAATAATACTCCAATAATTTAGTGCCGGAATCATAAGAAAGGTTAATTACCTTCGACTATTTGATCAACATTATTCCTTTTCATCCGTGTATACCAGAACAATGCAATGCTGATGCCTATGAGAAGGATCCCCAGAGATATTACACATAACAATATGATTTTAGTTTTTGAACCTCCCTTCTGTTTAGCTGTATGATATCAAAAAGCAACAACATCAACATCCAAGCATCTAACTACAGAATGACGTACAGGTGAATTTAAATGTTCGATTAACCTGTTGGAGTAGATAGTAGAGGATGAACAGTTATAAGTCATATCGGAGGTTAGTTTTTATGTTCATATTTATTACTTATTTTGTAAATCTTATAAGATATCATTACCTAATTCTGAGGAAGCCATCCTTACAAAAATATCGCGACCACCATCACCACCAACTGCAGGTAATACTCTGGTGTCTTTAAGGTCATTGAACCATATTAAGCAGCCAGTTCCTTCACCTCGAACGTTTGTATTTGCATAAGCCATGCAAGTACAATTCTGCAAGCATTTTCTTTCACATTCTTTCAGAGTCATACTTGTGTTAAACCACGAACTTTGTGTGTCCGGCAACTTCACGTTAGAGTATTTGATAAATCCATCTGAAAACCCTGTTGTGCAATTCAAAGGTGTCCGTCTAACACAACCACTTGACCATTCAGCCCTATCCCATTCGGTTTTGTTTCTGGGCTCAAACCTTTTCACATCCAAGCAAGAACAAGATTGTTGAATCAAATCAATGCTGCAGCTTCCATAAGCACTACAGATGTTGTACGTATCACATACATCTCTTGGAAATGAGACTACGACCTGCCACTTGTTGCTTTCTTCTACCCAAACCGTACTTACTAACTCCCCAGAAGAATTCAATGTGACCCTCGAAAGGATAGAAGTGTTGTTTTCAATATTATAAGCAAAAGACACCTCCCTTTCATCTATAATTACATCGTATGTGAAGGTCACGACCTTGCTAAAGATAGAAACCCCACTAAACCGTTCACTACTCCATGGTCCGCCCCGGAATCTAGCCAAGCCACCTTGTTTTAGTTTGTTTTCAGGATAGACGCGTGTGTCAGGTCCAAAGGTGACATCACTTGGAGCTGGATCTTGACTACTCTTCCATGATGTTAGATGCCATTCGATGCCCCTAAAGTAATCTTTCCCTAACTTCATTCCAGGTAGTTGAGTATCCGTTGGGTAATCAAAACTCTGCCACAAAACCCTCTCTTGTTGGTTCATCAACACTAGATTTCCGTTGTCGTGAAGCTTGACAGTTGCATTCCCTGCGGTCGTCACTGTTGTGTTGGATGACCAAATCATGCTGATATTGTTGAAGAGGACCAGATTTCTTTGATCAACAATCTTTAACACAAGTGGTGCTGATGCACTAGGAAGGGGGGAGTCTCTGTTGGCAACCCAGACCACTGTTGTAACAGATATTTTCTTGTACCGAATACCAAGATATTTGTTCCCACTTCTACCTGGCTGGAAAAATCCTAGTTCGAAAATTCCAGTTTCCGAGACCAACGTGTCATTATCTGTCAAGAACTGTGAACCCGAAATGGTTTCAAGTTCAGCAGCGTATATTAAGTGGTTTAAGAAAAACAGAAGAACGAATAACATGGTTGTTCCCTCCATTGAGATCATGCTTTACTTTAGCCAATTTTTGACGTGGTATATATTTGTATTTTTATATAAAGTGAATGATATTCAAATCATGATAATACAAAAGGAAGTGATTATGTATGAGGTTCATTCATTTTAAGTTTTTAACATCTCTCTTTCTATTCATATGCCGTATAGTATAGAGCATTCGGTTTGACCGTTATTGCATATGGTTTAATATCATAAATCATACTAACAAGTCAACATCCGATATCAATTCGGATTGACCATTATTGCATATGGATGGTTTAATATCATAAAATCATACTAACAAGTCAACATCGATATCAATGTTTGATAAGTAGGCATGAGTTGTTTTTTTTTTTTTAATTTTAGAAAAGTAGGTACAAAATGGTTTCAAATGTGGTCATTTTTTTTCCTCCACAAAAGATAGTTAACTGATCAACTATGCAACTTCATCCGATGCTCGACACGTGTCTACTAAAGTACATTTTTGCTTATTGGGTTAAATCATTGGCTGACCCACAAGTATGGTCCACTGTACCCCACAATACTCAAACACTATTTTGTCTTATTAACGACACAAGTGTTTAACCGACGCTTGCTCAACTTTACGACCATCCGCATGCATTTTTGCCTCAGGAAAAAAAAAACTTTTGACTTTTTTTTTTAAATTTGCCTCGTGAGTATCACTACTTTCAAAACACACGCTAAACACACAACACACAAAACACACACGCTAAACACATGATTTGTACACCTATTTTCGTGTCAAATCTGTGAAACCCATAAGTTGTTCCTCTTTGGTTAGGTTAACCTTGGCTAATACAATGCATTTTATTGTTTAACTAGAAAGTATTTGTGGTTTTCTGTTAGGTTACCAATGGCTAAAATAATGGCTTCATGTATAAAAGTAAGTATTTACATAAAAAAACTCCCCCTAAAAAACCTCTCCCCTTAACAGCGACTTTGGTGATTCCAACTAAACCCTAAATCGGCATATTCAACCTGATAAATTAACACTTCCTACCATTGAATCTTGGCCTGAGTTAAGATTATTACTCGTGTACTAATCATATATCTGTCTCGATTCCTTGCTGGTTAAAGTTTTAAGAGTTAAGTTTGAATATCCATTTTTTAAGGTTTGTATCATTTTGTTGAAAATTGTTTTTAGGGGTTATTAATACTGGTCTGATTGTATTACTATTCTGGACATTCTGGTTTGTTACTATTGCGCTCATTGATTATTCGTTATTGCTAGTTATTATCTTCTGGTGATAAGGTTTTAAAGGGTGGTTATAATCAGTTAGGGTTTGTTTTTTGGTTCGTACTGATTTGGATTGTTTATGATTGGGTACTACTGTTACAATAATGTTGTTAGTGCTGCTATTTGGTGGGTAGGGCTTATGTGTAGGGGATGGAACGGAGTTTTTTTGAGTCAGAAGGGGTGGGGGAGGAAGAAGCGTAAAGAAAAAACAACATGGCTTGGCTAATGATGCAGCAAAGGATGTTGTTAACGTGGTATCCTCTACTGTAGAGTCGCCTGCGGTGGACGAGCATATGGTTGCTTCTGGGAATACTAAGGGTACGGAGGATGGGAACGTGGGACAAGGTGTGAAATCGACTACTACTACCGCTCCAAACATAGGTTATGTTTTGACTACTATTTATGAGTCACCTACTATTGATAATTATGGTCCGATTCGTTTTGGGCCTACATCGTATGCTAAGTTAGTTACTGGTGAACCAAGTAGGAAAAGTGTGAATTTTCGCACTTTAATTGCACCGGGGGCAAACGGGGTTGATGTGGCTATACCAGTGGAGTCTATTCTAGCTATTAGTGAACGATTTGCTAATATAACTTATGGTTTCTTTTTGGGAAAACGAGTGGCTTACCCCGTTGTTGCTAACTATGTCAAAAATAGTTGGAGTAAATATGGACTGGTTAAATCAATGTTGAGCTCGTCTAACGGTTATTTTTCTACCAATTTAGCTGTAAGGATGGATTGAATGCAATGCTGGAAAATGGTACTTGGTTTATTTGTAATAATCAATTTATTCTCAAAAAGTGGAACCCAAATGTGATCTTACAAAATCAAGATGTTGGTAATGTTCCGGTCTGGGTTAAATTTCATGGTGTCCCTATGACGGCGTATAGTGAGGATGGTTTGAGTATCATTGCTACTAAACTAGGTACTCCCTTGATGCTTGACTCGTATACATCTGACATGTGCATCCAATCACGGGGTAGGTCAAGTTATGCTAGAGCAATGATTGAACTATGAACTGATAATGAGTTGAAAGATACTATCATTGTGGCTATTCCAAAACTTGTTGGTGAGGAGTTTAATATGTGCACTATACATGTTGAGTATGAGTGGAAACCTCCTAGGTGTTAAAGTTGCAAGGTTTTTGGACACGTTCTGAATGAGTGTCCTATGAAAATAGTCTCAGATGTGGTGAAGAACTTGAATAATCCTGAACAAGCTACTAAAGGTGTTCTGATTGGTCCAAAGGTTAGTATAAAACGGGATGATGACTACAACCCGTATGATGACAATTTGTATAAAAGTCATGATACGTCTGAACACCTTTAGGCTATTTGTGATGATTTAGATATCACGATTCGTGGTCGAAAGAAGAAATAAATTATTTTTTATGTTTGTTGAGTCAATTGTAATCTAGTTATACTAGTATCCTCCTTTGGAGTAGTTGTGCTTGTTATGTTCATTTTGTGCCTATGTAACTGGCTGAGGTGTGAGATTCACCCACATTCATTGTACCGAATCTTTTTTTTGGAGTAATACATTTACCGGGGAAACCCGACCTTTACCCAAAAAAATATAAAATTAAGTATTATTATTATTTTGGTTAATAATCAGAACTAGTT
>BQNB010009463.1:0-24806 GCA_026074375.1 Tanacetum coccineum | reverse complement strand
ATCTCACTTCCATTGGGGTATCTCGGGTTGTACCAACAAACCCGATGACCTTTGGTGTTCGGCCTTGACCCTAGCACATCTCAAACATCTCCGTACTTGAGATTCTTTGGTTTCTGTGCTCCAGTCTAAGCATTCAAGATTTATTTAGGAAGATCCAAACCAATAGTCATCACTAAGGCTTAGACTGTTAATGGTTTAATTCGCTCTTTCCTGCTCAAAGCATCAGCAACAACATTTGCTTTCCTCGGGTGATAACGAATCTCACAATCGTAATCACTGAGCAACTCTAACCAACGACATTACCTCATATTCAACTCCTTTTGTTCAAGTATGTGTTGTAGACTCTTATGATCGGTGAACACCGTACACTTGGTTCCATACAAGTAGTGCCTCCAAATCTTTAGAGCAAACACCACTGCACTAAATTTTAAATCATGGGTAGTGCAATTTTTTTCATAAATCTTTAGCTGTCGTGATGCATAAGCAATCACCTTCTCGTTTTGCATAAATACCGCACCCAATCCTTTATGTGATGCATCGCAATAAACAATAAACTTCTCAGCCCCTTGAGGGAGAGATAAGATGGGTGCGCTACACAACTTATGCTTTAATATTTAAAAAGCTGCTTCTTGCTTGTCACCCCATTCAAAGGCGACTTTCTTCTGAGTGAGTTTGGTCATTGGCTTAGCGATTTTTGAAAATCCTTCAATGAATCTTCGGTAGTAACCGGCAAGACCTAAAAATTAACGAATCTCCGTTGGAGCCTTAGGAGATGCCCAATCTTTTATGGACTCGTTCTTGGCGGGATCCATGTAAAGGCCTTGACTATCAATCACGTGGCAGAGAAATTATACCTTAGGAATCCAACATTTACATTTAGAGAATTTAGCGTACAACTCCTCCTTCTTAAGCAATTCCAGAAATGCCTTAAGATGCTCTTCATGTTCCTTCTTGTTCTTTGAATAAATTAGTATATCGTCAATAAAGACAATTACAAACTTATCAAAGTATGGTTTTGGTATGTGCATAAATACACATACCTTTTTCTCAATAAAACGAGCTTAAATGACAAAAAACAGACTTAAAATGCCAAATATATGCTTGTTTTGTGTATTTACTGTGCATGTAATGGATATTTATAAAATGACAAAAACAAGGCAAAAACCGGACAAAACCAAGCACGGGATTGGAAAGAGCGTGGAAAACTAAAGCCAAAGACATATGCATCTTGGCGGACCAGCCCGTTATTAAACTATACCTTATTTATGACCCAAAACACCAAAATAAACCCTTTTTAAACTAAAAGCCCAAAAATACCAAAAGGCCCAACACCACTTAACAATATACCTGTTAAGTCTTTACACCAGTGGTCCTTATACATTTACATAGTTAGTCCCTTATGTGTTACACCGTTAGTCCTTTTGGACTAACACCGTTATTCCCTAAAACTAACAATACCCTAACCCCGTTACCCTGCATCCCCCATTTTGAATACAACTGAAAATGGCGCCAAAACCAAAATCAGGCCAAAACCCTTTCCCTATTGCTGCGAACTCTTTCACACACTTCTCCACACCCCTGACACACGCCAGAGCCACGTGGCAATCTTCTATTGGGCAAGTAATGATGCGTCTACAAATAAGGAAAGTCAAATAATTAAAGATGAGAGTAATGGTGATTGGTCAATGATTGAAGCTTTCCATATGCTATTTTAGGGATGATTGAAGGCTTAGGTGGAAGGTTTTATCCTCACAAGACTCTCCCTATAAATGGGAAACGAATTCACACAGAGAAGACATCTAGTTTTAGGAGTAGATTAGTTCTACTTATTTACTAGCTTATTTTCATGTTTTTTTTTCATTTCTTAAATATTGTCAATTTACTTTCAACCTTTGTACCATCAAGGATTATGCAGTAAAAGTGAGTTCTCATTTTCTCTTTAAAAGCTTATTCTCTGTATTTGTTTACCTACTGCTTATTATTGCTTATGGCTGCTTATTTTGTCCTTATAAATGTTTTTAAAGTTTGTGTTATGACTTTTAAGGCATTTGAAAGTTGTTTCTTAAAAACTGCCTTATTTATGCTTTAAGTCTGCTATTTGGGGTAGCTTATGATTAAGTGCTTATCCTTAGTTTAAACTTTCTTATTAGAGATGAATATGCTTAGTTAAAACTTTTGTCTTCAAAAAATCTTCGCTAAATTCAGTCTTTCATAGTTTTAAAATGGAATTTGAAACTTTAAAGGGGTGTTTGGGACAACAGCTTTGTTAAAGTTGTTTGACCTAACTCTGGCTTTTTAGTCAGCTTTGATAAGCTCATTTTAGGTCTAAAGTTCTGTTATCAAAAGCTCTTTTGGTTTAAATCTAAGTTTTTAGGTTTTGTTTTTCATTGGTTAGAATCTGTGGAATCCTAGTATAATAAGTTAGCTTATTTGAGTTAGATCTTGATAAGGTTCTTCTAGATGTTGTTTTCTTGTTTGATTTAAGCCATTTTGAGTTCCATTTGAGTTCCAGTCCAAACCTGTCAAAACTTTAAGTTTTTATTTCCAAAGTCTTAAAAGCCATTTTTCAAGCTCAAATTTCAGCTAGCAAAAGCTTGTTTATGGGTCTGCAATTGATAGTACAAGCTCTTTATACATCTAGCTCAATTTGTTTAAGCTTTATTGAGGTTTTAGAGCTTATTTGCTTGCTTAAATCTTGGGCTGCTATTTAGGCTTTTTCAAGAGTGTTTTTAGCCAAAAACATCAATTTTGTCTGAATCAGCTTATTCAGATGTTATTTTCATAGCTTATAAGTGTCTCAAAAGGTTTAAATTTTGTTTTTCTATAAAGCTTATAGTACTAGCTTAAAGTGTTTTCACTTAAAGCCTTTCAAGTTAATCCGTCATCCTTTTAGCAGCTTATTTTCCAGCTTATTTGTAGTTTGTAGAAAGAGTGGTTTTACAAAAATTGCTTATTTAGGTCTTAAATTTTAGCTTTTTAAAAAAGAAATTAAAAAAATGTTTAATAAAAAGGAAAGGCCACAGGTTTCGAACCTATGACCTCACCCTTCACACACACAAGCCTTCAACCTACAACAAAAAACAAAACAAGAGAAACAAATACCGAAAATAAAAATAAACAATTAAAAAAAGAAAAACAAATACACCCTCACTTCCATCTGCGCCCTTGGGACTTTTTCGTTAAGTCTCCCACCCATATTTGTTTTATCACCTTTTTAATTATTAAGCCTTTCAGCCCTTATCTGCTTATTTCGAGCTTATTCAAATAAGCTGTTGGGTCAATTTTATTTTTCATAGGATTTTAATTGAGCTAAGTACTTTTCTTGAATTTTGCAGAATTTTAATAATTAGTTTAGTATTTTTAATATTTAATTTAGATTAAAAGTGTTTTTAATTCATAATAAATTAAAAAAAAGTCAAAAAAATATAATTCTTTTTTTTTAATTTTCTTTTATCATTTAGGGTTTTTAAAAATTAAATTTGCTTTTCTAGGGTTAAAATTCAAAGTTTTAGGTTTTTAAGTAGCGTTTTAAATTCCCGTTAGCTTTTTTCGTGTTTAATTCGTTTTAGCTTTAATTGTTGCTTGTTTTTATTTGTTTTTTGCATTTACATTTGTAGAAATTATAATCAAAATCCAAAAATCTTAATCTATTCAAAATCCCGATCACAAACGTCAACTCGAAGTTCAATTCACGCCTCGCAGGAACATTAACGACCCGGGAAACGACTAGAAGGGGTCACCTTCGAAATCGATGCTTCTGGAATTATATTTTATTTGTGAGTTGGTTTATCGCTTGTTAAAAGTGATTTGCCGATTCCCTAAATTATTATATACTATAAATAAAATAAATAAAATATATATTAAATAAAATGATATATATATATATATATATACTATTGACACGATCAATTTTTGGCGCCATTGCCGGGGAGATTGTGTTACGAATTTCAAGTTATCGTTTGAAGATTGTTCTTTGAAGATCCTTCCTCGGAAGTGTTTTTTGTTTTCGTGAATATTTTCATATAAAAAAATATAAAAATAGTATAAAGTAATCAAAATCCAAAAAAAATAAAAAACCAACAAAAGAAACCGTGATGTCAATTGTTAAATCGGCTCACCTTTAGTAAACAAACTATAAGAGAGGTATAAGGAGGGTCGATCCGACTAACTTCGACCCGAAAGGAGAAGGTTTTTAATAGCTTCGCGCTTTCCCGCTCCTCCGCTTCTTTGTGCGTATTCTAGAGAGCTACCGTGTGCAATTTGACTTCCGGTTACCAAAAATATTGTGTTTGTTTTTAATTAAAAAAAATCAAAAATATTCTTCTTTATCTCCTAACTGTTTAATTCTCATGGAATCATCCATCCAATTCATTTGTGTCTTCTGTGGAAGTTTGAGTGATGAATATGGATGTCCATGTTCTACTTGTATGTTATGTGGGAATGACGCTCATTATGGTTACGATTGTCCATCACAAGTTCCGTTTGTTTACAATCAGGACCCGTGCTTCAATCAAAAACTTGATAATTTTCCATAAACTTTACCAAATTTTCCATAGCAATATCTTTGTTGTGAAGACTGCGGGGGTCCTCATGCGACTTTTCAGTGTCAACCGATGAACCAAAGTTTCTATAATTCTAATTCTTCTGGTTTTGACCAAATCCAACCCCTGCAGTATTCCGTCGTTCATCAATCCCCTCAAGAAATAGATATGGAAATGTTGCAAGCTAGATAAGATCTCATGGAAGCTATACAAGTTTTTTTGAAGAAGTATGATTATATACATCCTAAAGAAAAGTGCATGGCTTTATTGCTAGCTGAGGAGAGATTTCTTAAAGTTAAGCAAGCTTTTGAAGAAGAGCAAAATCAACCGGAGATTATTCAAGAATTGCTACTGCAACTTATTCATGATTTGCAACGTCTTGATGAAATTCAACCAAAGCAAGCAGAAGAAAAGGGGATAAATAAGAAAGTTTAGAAAAAAACTTGAAGAAAAGAGTATTGCAGAATTGCTAGTAGAAGAGCCTCTTTATATCAAAATCCCGATCTCCTATAAGACTTCATTTACCAGGATGATGACAACGACGATGACGATTACGACGAGGAAAGTATACTTTCTATGAATACGGATATGTTTGAAACTCCTTCGCCTGATGCAATCACGACTTCTTCCCCGATTGAAGAGCCTAAGGACTCTCTCATAAAGGAGGATGAGGATATTAACACTATTCCTGAAAAGGATTCGGATGAAGAAAATGAGTCTAGTGTTGAGAACCTTTTCCATATCCCAAGTGAGTCCAAGGCTACTTCCGATAATGAAAGTGAGTGTGATTTGCCAACTGATGTTCATATAAAGATATTGTATAGTCATGTTTCCTATACATGCCCACCGATGTCTTGTGCTACAGCAGTCAAACTACCTGGACTTACTGAGTGTAGTACTATGTAGATAAACGGATATCACAATATCTGTCAGTTTTATAACTTAAACTTACTGCCATAATTTTAGACCTACAATGTGACTCATCTACTGATCCTCTACAACATCATAACCAACGTTCCGCGTCGCCCCCCAACCCGCGAGTCCTAACCTAACCCAATACCTACTACTCCTGCCTACGTCTACATATTCTATTTTACAGCTTATACTCCTTTGAAACATCGTCAATATATTCTTAGTTATAAATCCGTTTTGCGAGTGCCAGTTTATTACATGCTTACATTCTCATGAAAATGTATTATTATGTAAAAAAAAAATATAAAAAATTATTTTACCCAGGGTTTAATGTATGCTACGTTGTAACTCGAACTTATTTTATAACTTTTAATTTACTTGGTTTTTATGTATTAATAACTTAGTAAATTATCGCAAGTCTCTCATTTGTAAAAATACACATCTTATATTTATATATCTTAAGTCTCTTTATCATAATATGGTCCATATTGTCAAGAAATAAGTCAAACAATTTATTTAAGGCCATGAACTTTCATAATTAAGTAAATAATCAACACTATAGATATAATTATTATAAAACTATTTAACACTTGTAAACTCTTATTTTATCGCATATTGGACATATTGGGTTTAGAACATCATTTTTGATCCATGAAAAATAATCTTGTGTATGTAATACATGTTTTTACTTTGTAGAATTCCAAAATAAAAACCTAGGTGGTGATTAACATAATATAACAAGTATATAATTTAGTATATGAATGAATGAATATTAAATACTTTAAATAGACCTTAAAGTGGATGAGTAGGATGATGAACACAAGATATAAACCCTAACCAAGCTTCCAAAATCAAAACCCTAATCATGGAAAACCCTAAAATATGTTTTCTTGATTAATCCTTGTTTAAACCCTAAATCCAAGCTTTGTAATAACCTTGCTGTAACTTTAAATGATCTATAGATGAAAAATAGAATGCTTGGGAAAATATTGTAGAATGAATTTTAATGGGTAACCTAGGCACAAGATTTTTTGAGCAGGTGGGTTAAAGGTTGAGTTATAGAGAGGGGGGGTGGGGAGTTGCTTGCTAATTGCTAGTGAACAAGGATATGTTTGTGAGAGTTAAATGGGCATAGGACAATTTAGTATAACTAGTGGATCTAAACAACCTATGATTAATCCTGGGATGTGTAGGGTTTAAGTACAAGGTTGTAAGAGTAGGTATCATTGATGTGCCTTATTTGGAAGAGTAGGTGTTAGGGTCACTTTGTGTAAGGTTATGAGTTGTAAATGAAGATTATTAGGGTGTTTAAGGTTTTATTTCTTACACATATATGTTGGATCTGGGTTTTGAGGGGTGTTATAAATAAATAAAATAAGTAAATTTTGGGTATTGGGTATAAAAGTGGGTATTTGTTTGAGTGTAGATGGGTAAAGGTGCTTCCGGGTATGCCCGAATGTAATTTATTGCGAAACGTAAGCGTTTTACGTAACCAACAAAAATAAATTACAAAAATTTATAAATTATACTCCTAATAATCATATAACACTCGGCTGATTTAACTTTTAATTTTGTTTGGTGTCCGTTTTATATTGAACGTAGATTTTTAGTTCACTGCGATTTAATAACGATAATATAAAATGTGAACGGTTAAAACACTAAAAATAATTAGGGGAATAATATAATAGTTGTAAATATAACCTGAATACTGAGAAAATGTTACACAACCTTTGATAGGAAATCCAAAACAGGTGGTTGTCATTTCTTGGATCAAGTCTTATCTCATGGCAATGCAAGAGACTGACCATTGTGGCTTTTACCCTATACACTGAAGTGAATATTGTAGCTGCTGCAAATTGCTGTGGACAAGTTAATGTGGAGTTCAAATCAACTACTAGACCAGTATTCAAATTTCAATGAATATCAAATTACACATTGAAAATGAAAGCATAATCTGCATTGTGAAAGAACCACATGTATCATTCCAAGACAAAGCACATCGAGATGCGCACCATATTTATTAGATATTGTTATGAGAAGAAGCTATTAGTGTAGAGAATAGAGAAAATTCACACAGAATTAAATGTTAGCTGACCTATGACTAAACCTCTATTCTTTTGGCATTTTATTGGCTTTTATTTGGCAAAATCCCGGGTAATTTAATGTACAATTAAGCAAATATCAATAAACCCATAGCTACATTTAAGGGGAGGCTAAGTTATAAAGTTTGTATTAATTCTGGTAGTTAGTTTCTATTAATTCTGGTAGTTAGTTTATATTAATTCTGGTAGTTAATTTAAGTTAATTCTGTCTATACAAACTCCTGTAGCATGTTTTTCTTTGTTTTAGACTAATTCTTGCAGGAATAACATGGATTTGCAGATGTAAGGCAGGTGTGATAAGGTCTTTGTTTTGTAAGTCTTCAGTATATACTTAATTCTGGTTGAAAAAGAGTTAATTCAGGTTGTAACATAATTAATTCTGGTTGACCAAAGTTAAGTCTGGTAGTGTAAATTTTAATACTGGTAGGTTATTATTAGTGCTGGTTGCGGGAAAATTGACTTTTATCTGTTTAAACACTGTTTAAATGTTACCGTTACAGATTTTTACGGCGCTATTGTCGTTAACAGAGAAGCTATATATAGATAAAGTTTGATTTCTCTTTCATACTTATCTTTTTATTGCTATCTCCTTTTCGCAAAGTAAAAATCTTCTTTATTTTTATAAAGAATATAGTCAATTGTCTTGTTACCAGCATCTACAACTTCACTCGTATCTAAACCCAGTAAATTTTCAGTACACATCCATACCTTTTATTGCTACTGTCGAATCATGGCTCAATTAAAATACTGTGACAAACATAATCAAGTGGGGTTTTTGCGCAAGCCTGATGAAAGTGCAGGGTTTGCAGAGATAGTGGATTTTCTAAGAGGTTCCAACCTCAGGTATGCTTTAACTACTAATCCTACTATCTATGATTCCCTAGTCAAACAGTTTTGGCAGACTGCTACTGCCAACACTCTTGCTGATGGGACTCTAGAATTACACGCAACTATTGATACCATTGTGTATACAATCACTGAGGCATCTATTAGAAATAAGCTTCAATTAGCAGATGCTTCAGGGATTACAATGTTGCCAAACAATGAGATTTTTGAGGGGATGGGGCATATGGGGTATCCTACTGACGGATCTTTTACCTTTTGGAAAAGCTTTTTCACACCCCAATGGAGATTTTTAGTCCACCATATTTTGCATTGTATAAGCTCTAAAAGTGGTGGATGGGATCAATTTGGTAGCAATATTGCTACTGCTTTGATTTGTCTTTCCACTGGCAGAGTTTATAATTTTTCAAAACTAATTTTTGATGGCATGGTGGCAAACTTGAAAAGCAAAACAAAGTTTTTGATGTATCCTCGTTTTCTGCAACTGATTTTGGATATTCAAACGGAAAACAAACACCCTTATCTGGCTGTGACCCTGACCAAAAAGATTTTTGGGAATATGAAAAGGGGTTTTAGAGGGGCACCAAGACCTTTGTTGCCTGCTATGCTGCTTGTTGCTACTACTAATCCAAGTGCAGGTCAAGAACATCCTGATGTGGCTCAATCTCAACCATCATCATCCACAATTCCAGTACCATCTACATCTTTACCACCAGAACAATCTCCACCACCTATACCTACTCCTATCCCTGCATCTACACCTACACCTATCCCTGAAACTGACCCTGAACCTATGGAGCACACTTTTGAGGAACCATCCCCTGCACACCAACACTTCTCACCCCCACAAGAGCATGCCCAAGGACAGATGACTGTGGATGATTTGCTTCAATTAGTTCCTCAATTAATGACAAGAGTTGATAGTCTGGAAAAGGATCTCAAGCAAACCAAGCTGACAATGGGGAGTGCTATTGTGAAGTTGGTCAAGAAGGTGAAGAAGCTGGAAGGTATTTTGAAGAGGAGAAATGTGGTCTTCTCAGACTCTGAAGAGGAAGAACCTGAGGATCAGGGGAGGAAAAGTCAAGATGATCCTCTAGTTTCTTTGGTACAAGGGCTGGTTACTCCTTCTAAGACTACTGTCAATGCTTCAGGGGAGGAACAAGTTGAAGACATAAGCCCTACTACATTAGAAGCAGCTAAAACTCTCTCCAGGGTTGCTTCTCAAAAGCCAAAGTCAATAGATAAGGGAAGGAGGTATAAGAGAAGGAAAGAGACTAAGGGAAAGAAGGTTGTCACTAGCTTGGATTTTCAAGAAGAAGTTAGTACTGGGTATGCTGAAGGAGTTAATACTGGCAGTATTAAAGTTAGTACTGTTAGTGGGCAAGTTAGTACTGACAGTATTAACAAGTCCATTCCTTCCCCTGATAAAGGCCAAAGAGAAGGAAAAGCTCCTATGATCATTGAAGAAGCTCCTAAGAAGACTAAGGAACAAATTCTACAGGAGGAAGCTAGTCTTGCTGTAGCAATCAGATTGGTTACTTTACAAAAAGAAGAGGAGGCTAAAACAAGTACAACTTGGATTCTTTCTAGCACAAAGACTTGCAGAAAAAGAGAATTTAAGTGAGCACAAAAGAAAAGAAGAGCTAAGTTCAATTTTAAGCTCAGATTACACAGAAGATTCTGATAAGCTGGTGAAACAGGTTGAATCTTTGCACCAATAAAACTTTGAAGCCATTATAAAGATAGTTTGAATAAGACTTTGTGAGAAACTCCAAACAAAGACATTCAAAGATTAACAAGAGTGATTGAAGCAAAGGATGAGCCAACAAGGGAAGGCTGGAAAGAGGAGAAAACAGATGGCAAGGAAAGGATTTCATACAGATCTTGATAAGGATGATTCTGAAGATTCAGATGAAGTTAGTGAACAAGATGATTCTGTTTCAGGTACTAAAATTCCTGTTAATCCTGTTCTTGTTGCTAGAAATCAGCCTAGTATAGCTACCTATAAGATTATCAAGCAAGGAGAAAAAGGTTTCTTAACGTAGTACCAAATAATTAGGGAAGATGGAATGATATAGTGTACATAAATTTTGGTGCTATGCTGAAGGATATATCTAGAGTTGATCTTACTGAGTTATATAGGATTGTCATGAATAGATATGGTATGGATGGACCAGAGGATGAGCTAGAGGAAGGTACTTTGGGACATATTTATAAGAATATTTTGAAGAACTCCATTAGTAAAGATTCCTATTTGGAGTGTATTAGGTCAGCAAAGGATCATAAGTTGGAGATATTATGATACCTGTAGAGTACATTGTTTGAACTTGGAGTCAATGGATATATATATGTTAATTGAAAAAAAATATCCTTTATCTGCTGAGATATGCAAAACTATGCTAGATAAGAAAACTTCAAAGGATAAACCAGATGAGGATTACTATAAAATGTTGAAAATGGGAACAACAAGATGGTATTAGGAAGTAGTGCGCGCTATTGCCTTATGCTGCAACAATGTTCAACATTCTAGGTCGAAGCATATAGACATCAGATTTCACTTTATCAAGGAGCATATTGAGAATGGGGTGATAGAACTTTATTTTGTCAATACAGAATATCAGCTAGCGAACATCTTCACTAAACCCCAATGCAGAGAAAGAATTGAATTTATGATCAACAAGCTGAGAATGCGTGTTGGGAATTAAAAGTCTTCTTAATACTGTTAAATATTAATGCTACTAGTCAATGATAAAAGAGAAGTTTCAACTAGAAAATGTTGATTGAAGACATTAATTAATGATTGAAGACTTTATGGTGAAGACGTTATGTTGATGAGAAGTTTACTATTGAGTGGTTATAGGAAAGTATGAATACATTTGTTAATGTTGACCCAGTTAAAAACAATATTATACTTAATTATGGTATTTAATATGGTTGACTAGATTGTTGGGAAATATATTGTAAAAGACTTAATACTGGTAGTATAACAGTTAAGTCTGGTAGTATTAGTTAATACTGGCAGTACTAATATTAAGTCTGGCAGTATTAAAGTTAATACTGCTTGGTCAAACAATTAAGTCTGTTGTAATTATAGTAATAGTTATCAATTAGCGTTAATCTAGGAAGAGATAAGCATTATCTCTTAACGCGTTTAGGGTTCCTTAAGTCTATAAAAGGAACATAGAATAGTATTGTAAACATATGAGTTGATTGAGTATTCACAATCAAATAGTAATAGTAATAGCAAGTTTGTTATTTGTTCTTGTGTTCATCTTGGTATAGATATTGATATTCCGCGTCAATATTTATATTCACAGTCATTGTCTCTTATAGGATCTTTGGATTTATCCAAAGGACTATCAGTCGTTCAAGGCTCATTCAGATCCTGTTTATAAGGACCTACAAGTGGTATCAGAGCCACCAAAGGGACTTTACACAAGATTGAACATAGATCAAAACCTTTTATTCCACCAAATCAACAGTCATGTCTCAAACGATAATTTTTCCTCTTTCATGATAGAGAGGAACTTTCTCTTCATATGATGCATCTTTGGAGGATTCTGTACCACATCAAACAAAGGAGATTCCCTATGCTAAACCACCCACAAATAATACCACATAATTACACTTTTAAGACATTAAACTCTGCCTGTCCTTCAAAAGATGATTATGATACGTGGGCTATGAAATGGAACATTATCTGAGTATATAGATAATGAGGTCTGGAAAGTGATTCAGAATGGGAACTCAAAGAAGCGGTCACCAAAGGTAAGGAGGTGGAATACAGGTTCCTTCTTCCAACCACACAGGAAGAACAATTTGGCTGATGAGAAAGAAAGGAAAAGCCTAAACACTTACTTACTTCTCACTACTGCAAAATGGCATATTCCCAAAAGATCATCTCAACAGTTCATGGCATGGATGATGCCAAAAATCTGGGCAGCCAACAGACCAATTTGTGGTAATGCAACTCAAAGAAAAAGCAAAAGCTGTTGAAACAACGTTTGAGGCATTCACAATCTCGTCTAAAGGAAAGTTTTAAGAAAAGGGTATGATAGGTTTCCAAAACTCCTATCACAAATTAGATACCCTTGGTGCTGGTGTGTCATGAAGATTGCTAACCACAAGTATTTGAGGTCCCTCCCCCTGCGTGAAGTACATCTAGCCATGACAATGAGAACGAAGAAGAATATTGACAACATGTCAATAGATGATTTATACAATAATCTGAGTGTTTTTGAACAAGACATCCAAAATACATCATCTTCTTCCAGGCATCTGAAAATGTGGTTGTCTATCACAAGCCAAAGCCTCATCAAGCAAGCAGAAGCCAAGCCACAGTTCAGAAGTTAAGTTCTTATCCACTTCCTCTTTCCAAAAGCATCACCAACTGTACTCCTGGTCTTTTTGCTGATGAATTATCCAGATACGTTTCTAGCCACAAATGCTGATGATGTGACATAATAACTGGAAGACCTAATCAAATTAAGATCTGATTGGAAGAGATGATTATAAATGGCAGATGCTATGAATGCCATAAAGAGTAAAATTCTACAAGAAGACCAGGAAGAAGCCACGAGTGATGGAAAAATGCATGTGCATTTGATAAGAGAAAAGTTGAATGTTTCAATTGCCACAATACTGGGCCATTTGCTAGGGAGTGCAAGTTAAAGGATCCAAAAGATGTAACAGCAGAACAGTAAAGGCAGAAATTTCAAGCCAATGCAAATTGAAAAGGAAGCCTTGATACCATTATAGAAGGTCAATCAATTGGGTAGTAGCAAACTACAGATAGAGAACGCAATCATGCTCTAAATGCTTTCACACTGTTCAATAATGAGGTATCAATGTGCTCTAAATTATGTTTAGATTCATATAATGCTCTTCAAGCTAAGTATGATGAATTGCAATCTGAATTTGGTGACCAAGAAGCTGCCTTAACTGCCCATAAGCTAGCTGTTAAGAAATTAGAATCTCAGCTAAGAGCCTCCCACAAACAACAATCCTACCATAAAATATAAAATTAAAATATTTCAAGCTAATCCAAATTTTTGAAAAAATGAAAAGCTAAAAAGTAAGAAAGAATAGAATGAAAGCTGTAAAAGACAAAAGATGCTTTACAAAAAATTGTTGATTCCTTGGTTGGCATCCTTCTAACATCTTGAAGCTAATTGATTGTGGGATGAGCACAACTGTTAAATAGGTTTAGGATAGGGCTACAATCAAATGCTAGTCCTAGGATATAGAGGAAAGATAAGTAAGGTATTTTTTGCATTTTAGGAAACCAATGCCAGATATAATGATAACCATTCTATAGCAAGATTCAAACAGGTAGAAATATAATGTGTCCCTCATCACTCTTATGGTGATTATACTCCTAGGGAACAGAGGACATTAATGGAGTCTCCTTAGATATGGTAAATATGGACCTCAACCTCAATCTCCTAGTCCTACAGTATCTGATGACAGTGATGGGGAGCTTGGAGCTGTGTCTGATGCTAGTTCCACTCATTACTCAACCTGTCCATCCAATGACAGTGATGGGGAGCTAGGAGCTGTATCTGACCATTCAGTCAATGATGACTCTACCAATGACCATATCCCTATACCATCTGTTGAGCAGGTTACCATTGTCACCAAAAAGACTCAACCACAAGTGCCTAAACCCCAACAAACAGTTGACCCTAGTTATGCACAGCATGTAAAAACTCCTAGGCAACCAATTAGGACACCAGTGACTCCCTCACCTATTCCTTCAAATAATAGACAGAATTGGAATCAAAGAATGGAAAGGGACTTAGGTACAGGATATTCTTTTGTAAGAAAACCATGTTTTGTGTGTGGAAGTCTTAGTCACTTGATTAAGGACTGTGACTATTATGAGAAGAAGATGGCAAGGCAAGCTGCTCTTAAGAGAAAAAGGGTAGTTCATGCTGATGTTAGGCAAGCTACACCAGCCTGGACTAACACTAACAGGGTGAATAAAGCAAATCAATTCACTCCCAGACCTGTACAACTAAGTAACATTAGACCCAACCTTAGTACCTCTGCACACTACTATAAAAACTGTAGGGTAAATGTTAATACTGGTCATGGAAATGTTAATTCTGGTAATGTGTATATTAATTCTGGCACTCAAATTAAGTATGGTAGTTCTAGATTTAATACTGGCAAGCTAAATGTTAATTCTGGTAGTGTGCATGTAAATTCTGCTAGAGTAACACTAACCAGTAACAAACCAGACTTCAACAAATCAAGCCCTCAAATTTTTCTCAAGTGAATCTTCAAGTCCAAAGAAATGTTTTTCAAAACCAAAAGTTCACCTTGTAAATAAACCCTTTTCAAGTATAACAGCAAACCAGCAAATAAATATTCTTGTTAATGGCAAAAATGGCACTGCTGTTAAGACCTCTAGCGGTTTGTGTTTGGAGAAAAGCAATAAACACCACTCTCCAATACCAAACGTCGGACCAACACCCCACCCCCAAACCCCTACTATCAAATGTTACTGTTTCTAGAGGTCCACAAGGCATACACAAGGCCGTGTGAAGGCCTGGTCCCTAAAGAAACTAATTCTCTTTTTCCATGTGCGGAACATCCACTGAAGAACATGGTAGATAGAGTATATCGATAGTGGATGCTCAGGCACCTGATCAGGTAACTAGGATCACAACCGAAGGATTTTGAAGGAATTCAATAGGGATCTTTACCTTTAGAGTAGCATAGGCATACATAGCAGGGTATTAGAAATAGTGATTTTTGTAGAGTTAGAAGTCCTAGGATAAGAGTTGAAAGGATAACACTTGGTGAAGGTCTATGCACTAACACAACAAAGGTTATCAGATACACCCTGACAAAAAAAAAACCAACATAATATGGCTAAGTCCAAGAGCAAACGCTACTGTGGTAAAGACTTCTCAAATCGTTTCTATGGTTGACAACTTTGCAAAAAAGTGTAAGGTTTTCCAACTCAACAGATCTATTAAAGAGAATAGTTGGCTAGCCTACAAGTATATGGATTGTGGTAAAGGCTGTAGAAAAACCATAACTAGTCCATAAGATTATGGCTTTATGGTATAGACAAATTGCAGAAGCCATATTAGAAGGTTGACACTTACCCAAAAATGATGGTATCATCAACTCACCAATTTTCATGTACAAACGAGGTTTGACATGGTTATCAATTCTACATCGGAATTTACTTGTTCTAGGTGCCAAAGGGCTGACTAGCCCTGAGCAAACGTCTACAGGTAAAGCATAATCAAATCCGCTGATGGGCTAGAATGGATTTGCCAAAAACCATATGGTGATACAACACACCCAATGTTTCAAGGCTGAGGTTAAATGGTTTTCATTAACCATGGACATGACAATACACCTTCTGGTGGCCAAAGAACTGACTACTCTAGATTAAATGGCTAAACCTGGTAAAGAGACATCAAATACATTTAAAATTTTTCAATGATTCACCACTCAAGGAGTTAACACACCTGGAAGTGTGAAAATAAACGAAACTTTATGATTTAGATGTAACCATAATTTGTCAATGTTACTGAAGTCAAATCAAGATGATTTAAGTCAAGGAGATGATGCAAGATAACGATCTCAAGAACTCAAAGTCAAAAGATAAAGGCTCAAAATCAAGATCACAAAGCATGAATGAACAAAGCCGTTACAAACAAGACAAGAGCATAACAAGTCAAAGCATAAACGTCAAACGTCATATCTTCAATGTCATCAGTGGTACAGAGGAGTTTGAAGAAAGTGACATCAACATTGGGGGAGATTGTTAGCCTTAATTATCTTAAGTCAAACAAGAATGTTATCGGTCTTAGAAAGTCAAACTAGGTCTTGTGTTGTAATAGGCTAGTCGGGTTCAACGGGCTTGGATTGTAATCTAATATTGTCCGTGTTTCGGGCTCAAAGCCCAAGTTAAACCAAGCCCGACCCGTTTAGAAAGCCCAAGTGCCAAGATAGCAATGCATGGGTATAAAATCCCTTCACCACACTTGGTGAAGGGTGTTGGTTACATTTTCTCACACACTTGTAACTCTCCATCTCTCTCTAATCTAATTTTCTTTCTTGTTTCTCTCTCTACTTTCTCTTTCTAAGATTTCTTCTTATTTCTTGCTTATAGGTGCTTATTAATAAGTTGTGTTTGGATTATATCGTGGGATAACAGCCTACCGAAAAGCACCTCCATGCTGTAAAAAGGATCTTTAAATACCTACGAGGAACCATAAATTGGGAACTCTTGTATCCAAAGGATTCTTCTATTGCTCTAACAGCTTATGCAGACGCTGATCACGGCTGTTGTGCTCAAATCCTTTGGATGAGATCACAGCTTATCGACTATGGCCTTGGAATCAATAAAATTCCAATGTACTATGATAACAAAAGTGCTATTGCCTTATGCTGCAACAATGTTTAACATTCTCGATCAAAGCATATTGACATCAAATTCCACTTCATCAAAGAGCAAGTAGAGAATAGAGTAGTAGAGCTTTACTTTGTCAACACGAAGTATCAGCTAGCGGACATCTTCACTAAAGCCCTATGCAGAGAGAATTGAATTTCTTATCAACAAGCTAGGAATGCGAAGTTTTACGCCTGAGACACTAAAACAGTTGGCAGATGAAGCTAAATAATAGTGATGGTACCTATTCAAATATCCTGTATAATATGTATATATATATTACACACCATAAAAACCAAAAAGATTTTTCATTTTTAGAAAAATTTTATAAAAACAAAATACAAAAATATAAAATTCATAAAACCAAAGAAAAAATTAAAAAATGAGAAAAATATAAAAAGAGGTAATAATGGCATGTCTTCTGAAAATCGATAACATTTACGGTCTTAGAAATGTCATTCAATAATGATACGAGGCTGTAAATGAAGTTCGAGCAGAAGTTCCAAATGTTTTTAAAACATGCCAAATGGCTTGCTATTATTTCAGATAGCAACCCGGTCATCATCTTAAAGGCAAGTATTTCGTCAAAAAGGAAACTTGACCTCTCAACGGGAATTTATTCTCGGGCATGGTCTACTTTATGACCATGCAAAGGCTTGTGATTACTTTGCATCATAACCCGTGCTTCCTATATTTCCATAAGTGTACGTGTCAGTGCGCTTATGTGTGAAAATAAGAGAAATCTTATTTTGGTGTTTGTTTTTCAAAGATATACCATTGCTACATCAGAAAATGCTTTTTCAAAGACATTCGACTTCTCAAACAACGACTACAACTCTTTAAATAGAAAACGGGTCATTGTTTGAGGGGGAGAAAATGTCAAATATCTTCTTCATAATAATAATGAGTTTCAATGGAAAAAGGTTTTAAACAATAACGGAATATCATTTGTTAAGGAAAGATAATTGAGCTTAGCTTTCATGTGCCTTATATGTTATGTGTTTATGCCTTTAGGGAGTGAATGTGCAAATATAAGTTTCTAGGTATTTTTAGTTAAAAACATTAGGGACTAAATGTGTCATATGTTAAACTTTATGTGCCTTATAAAACTTAAAATTGAAAAGTAAAAGGGTTATGAAACTTGAAGGGCCAAATGTGTTAAAATTGAATTTTTGTTAATAACCCCGTCCCCTGCACACACAAACACACACATAAACTTTATTTTTCCCTCCCTCACCAACACTCGAATCGTCATCTCCATTCTTCCTAGAAATGATATTATTGTATGCAGTATGTGTTTGTTTAGTTTCAGGTAACTCAAGACTTCTCATCTCAATGCTGTCTAAGAGGATCTTCAAGTACCTTTCAAGGGCATCCAAACTTGGGATTATGTATCATAGGGAATCTCCCCTTGATTTGGAAGCATTCTCTGATAGTGACTATGGTGGATCCATCTTGACAGGAAATCCACAATCATGTGGTTGTCAATTTCTTGGTCAAAGACTCATCTCTGGCAATTGAGCAAGAAAACAGACTATTGTAGCCACTTTCAACAAATGAAGCTGGAATATGTAGCTGCTGCCAAATTGCTCATGGACAAGTGATTGTGGGTTCAAAATCAATTGTTGGACTATGTTTCAACTTTATGAATACAATCCACATTGTTAATGAAAGCACAATAAGCATTGTGAAGAATTTCCAGTTTTCATTCTAAGACCAAACTCATTGGATTCGCTCACCACTTTATCAGGGATTGTTATGAGAAGAGCTTCATAGTGTGGAGAAAATCCACACCAGACTTAAATGTCGCTGACTAGTTGACAAACATTGATGGCCCTAGGTTTAATTACTTGGTGGTTTAGCATTGTATGATCACACCCATAGCACCATTTAAGGGGTGCATAGATGTATAATTTGGTAATTATAGTAGCTAATTAATTTTAATTATGTTAGTTATTCTTTTTATTCATGGTAGTTATCTTCTATTTAATTTAGGTAGTTAAGTAGGTTTTATACGGTAGTTAAAATTTCTTTTAATCCTGGTATTATCTCTTCGTTAATACTGGTAGTTAAGTAGAGTTAATTCAGGTAGTTCATACACACTTAATTCTGGTTGAAATAGAGTTAATTCAGGTTGACTCTTAATTAATTCTGTTTGACCAAAATTAATCTGGGTAGTGTAATTGGTATTAGCTGGTGGTGTATGTTAATGCTGGTTGCGGGAAATTGACTTTTTCTGATAAATCATGTTTAAAAATTAAAACCGTTAGAGATTTTTCGGCGAATTGTAGTCCCACAAGAGTAGCTATATATAGATAAAGTTTGATTTCTCTTTCATACTTTTCTTTAATTGCTATCTCCTTTTCTTTTGCAAAGTTAAAACATTTCCTCTCTAAACGAATATAGTCAAGCGTTCTGCTACCAGCATCTACATTTTAATTCACCATAAAACCTCAGTACTTAATACGGGGTGTCAACATGGGATCCAATTGAATTATTGTGACAAACACAACCACGGTAGGGTTTTTGCGCAATCCTAACGAGAGTGCGGGTTTGCTGAGATCGTGGCATTTTCTTCGAGGTTCCAACACTCAGGTATGCATTTAACTGCTAATCAAACTATCTATGATTTCTCTTGTGAATAACAATTTTGGAGAGTGCTGTTGCAAGTATAAAGAAGTTGGGTCTCTCGAAATTAGTAGCAACAGTGATACCAAAAGGTACATAATATTGAGGCGTCAATTAGGGTTTCACTTCAATTTAAATGACGGCCACAGGAACTTTTCTAAGTACCTAATGATGACCTTTTGAGGGTATGCGGCCAATGGGTATCCTATGTAATGAACTTTTACCTTTTGGAAAAGTTTCTTTACACCTCAATGGCGATATTTGGTCCACCATCTTTTGCATTGTTTAAGCTCTAAAAGTGGTGGATGGGATCAATTTGGTAGCAATATTGCTACTGCTTTGATCTGTCTATCCACTGGAAGAGTTTATAATTTTTCAAAACTCATTTTTGATGGTATGATGGCCAATTTGAAGAACAAGAAAAAGTTTTTGATGTATCAACGTTTTCGCAAATAATTCTTGAATATTCAAATACAGAAAACAAACACCCTTTTATAGCTGTAAGCCTGACCAAAAAAGATTTTTGGAAATATGAAAAGGGTTTTCAAGGGGCACCAAGACCTTTATTGCCCTCTATGTTGATTGTTGCTTTACTAACCTTATTGCAGGACAAGAAACATGCTGTAAAGTCAACCAACCAATAACTCCACTCCACCTATATCCATCTACAACACCACTTCTCCACCTCACCTATTTCCATCCCCAAAACCTCCACCTTTTCCTACTCCTACATCTCCACCACCACCACCTGAGATGAACCTTAACAGATGAGCACATCAATGAGGAGCAATCTCCTGTTCACCATCACTTCTCACCATCACAGCAAGGCTCCAAGTCACAATTTTTGGTGCCCCCTTTTTTAACAAGCTGATTTGCTTCAAACAATCCCAAGTTGGATTTCAGAATAGATAGTCTGGAATTGGATCTTAAACAAAAACAAGCTAACCATGGGAAATGCAATAGTGAAGCTAGTCAAGAAGGTGAAGAAGTTAGAAGGGTTCTTAAAGAGGAGGAATTTAGTTTTGACAGATTTAGAGGATGAAGAACCTGAGTTACAAAGGGAGGAATAGTCAAGGCTGACCCTCAAGATTCTTCAAAAAAAGCATTGGTTACACCTCCTAACACAAAGACACATGCTTCAGGGAGGAACAAGAGGAAGTACATAAGCCCAAACACTCGTGAAGCAGCCAAAACTCTCTCAAAGTTTGCCTCTTTAATAGTCAAGGTCAATTGATATAAGGAAGAAGGGTACAAGAGAAGAAAGAGTCTACAGGCAAGAAGTAGTCTCACGCTTGGACTTTCAAGAAGATGATAATGGTGTGAAAAGATTATCTGATGGTGAGTTATGTTCTAGTATTGAAGTTAAATACTGCTAGTAAAGTTAATAAATGGTAGTATTGACTTATACTGTTATTGAGCAAGGCAGTACTGCTGGTTGAAAATAAAAAGGACAATGTGAAGGAAAGGTCCTATGGCTCAGTGAAGAAAACTCCAAGAAGACAAAGGAACAGATCTTACAAGAAGAAGCTAGCCCTTGCAGAAGCTATAAGATTGGATTCTTACAAGAGAAGAGGAGGCTATAGCAAAATTCATTTGGATGGCTTTTCTAGCCAAAGGATTGACAGAAGAAGAAGAGTTGACTGAGCAAACAGAAGAAAAGAAAAGCTCAAGTACAATTTGAGGCTCACATTTATATCAAATGAAGATGGGACTTGTTGAGCATATTGAAGCCAATGCAGAGTTATCAAAGAGCATGCTTGGAAGTGAACCTCAAGGAGAAGACTTTGCTAAGAAAATGGTGGAGCTTGTGAATCAAAGAAAGAAGTTCTTTGCTGAAGAAAGAGCCAAAGCTAAAAGGAACAAGCCCATGACCCAATCACAGCTAAAAACTTACATGATGAACTACTTAAAGAATCAAGGGTCATGGAAGTTAAATCAGCTGAGGAAGTTGAGCTTTGAAGAAGTCAAAGAAGAGTTTGACAAGCTTATAAAACAGATTGACTCTTTTGCTCCAATAAGTTTTGAAGCCACTAAAGATAGCTTGAAAAGATTTGGTGAAGAGCTTCAAACAAAGACTTCAAAGAGACTGAAAGAAGACAAAGATGATGAAGCGAAGGTGATGCACAACAAAGAAGATTACAAAGAGAAGGGAAAAAAATCAAATAGCTGAAAAGGTATGTACACAAGTATGTGATGAGAAAGTTTATGATGATTTCTGATAAGGTTGATGAGCAAGTAGAGGACTAAAAAGGTACTGAAACTCCTTTGAATCCTGTTCCTGTAGCCATGAAAACACCTAGTGTAGCTACTTATAAGATTATCAAACAAGGAGAAAAAGGAGTATACCAAATTGTTAGAGAAGATGGAACAGATATAGTATACATAAATTTTGGAGCTATGCTAAATCTATATTGGATGACCTTATTGAGTTGTACAGGATAGCTTATAAATAGATATGGGTTGGATGCGGCTGAGGATACGTTAGAGAAGGGATTCTGGAAATGTTTAAGTACTATGTTTGAAGAACCTTAGCACAGCATTCTATTTGGAGTGAGATAGAACAACAAAAGGATTGTAAGTTGGAGTTACTATGATACTAGTAGGGGACATGTTTGATAATTAGATCTTTGGATGTTTTATTTGTTGTCTGATAGAAATATCCACTTCCTGCGGGAGGGGGGGGGGGGGGGGGGGGGGGGGTTTGGATGAGGTATGTAATAACAATGTTGAAAATGAAGCTTTTTGGGATGGTAAAATGAATGAAGATTGCTATAGATTGTTTGAAAAAGATGGAGAAACAAGAAGGCATTAGAAAAGTTGCTGAAATGTATAGGTTTGGGAAAACCTAGGATTAGAAGTTGAGAAGGATAACACTTGGTGAAGGTTGCTATGCACTAACGCAAAACAAATGGTTATCAGTCCACCATGTCTAACCAACTAAGGACTGGCTAGTCCATGAGCAAGGCTCTTGTAAAGACTCTCAAATCCGTTCTTTGGTTGGCAACTTGCTAATAAGTTGTATGGTTTTCAACTACCATATCTGGGTCTAAGTGAAGACGTTGATAGCCCACAAGTTTATGGCTTTTGTAAAGGCCTGTGGAAAACCATAAATGAGTCCATAAGATTTGGCTTATGCTTAAAGACAAATGAAAATCATATTAGGATGGTTGATCTTACAAAAAGTGGATGGTATATCAACTCACAAAGTTTTCATGTACAAAGAGTTGAATGGTTATCATCTCACCATGGAATTTACTTTTTCTAGGTGCCAAAGATTGACTAGGCCCTGAGCAAACGGCTACAGGTAAAGGCATATCAAATCCGTTGATGGCTATAATGGTTTGCCAAAAACCATATGGTATTCAACTCACCAACGTTTCAAGTACTGAGAGTTGAAATGGTTTTCAGTTAACCATGGACATACACCTTTCTGGTGGCCAAAGAACTGACTACTCCAGAGTTATTTGGTAATTGGTAAAGAGAACATCAAATCCATTTAAAATTTTCATGATTCACCTCACAGGAGTTAAAACACCTGGAAAGTGATTGTGAATAGACTGAAACTTTATGATTTGATGTTAATAATTTCAAGGTTGCTGATATAAAAGAAATAAGGTGAAAAGACTATACAAAGTTGGTTTGACTGCAAGAGTAAAAGTCCTTTGGTGATAAAGACAGTTTGGGTGATGATGCATCCAAACAGAGAGGATTGATATTGGTGATATTAATACTGATGCAGAGATTACATTAATTGATGAAACTCAGGGGAGGATAAATGATATTATTGCTGATGAAGATATTACCCTGATTCCTAAATTAATCATAAAACTGGTTAAGATGTAAAGAAGTGTTTGGAATCATCCTCCTGGAGATTAAGAAGCTTTTAATGAAGAAACTTGATGATTAATCCAGATGAATATCAAGTTTAGGGGAGGATTGTTGGGAATTAAAAGTCTTCTTAATACTGTTAAATATTAATGCTACTAGTCAATGATAAAAGAGAAGTTTCAACTAGAGACATTAATGTTGATTGAAGACATTAATGATGATTGAAGACTTTATGGTTGAAGACTTTATGTTGATTGAAGACATTAATGTTGATTGAAGATATTAATGATGATTGAAGACTTTATGATGATTGAAGACTTTATGTTGATGAGAAGTTTAATTGAGGTGATTAATGTTGATTGAGGAGTTACAATTGATTATGGAAAGTATTGAATACATTTGATTAATGTTGACCACATAGTTAGAAACATATTGAATACTTAATTATGGTATTCAATATGGTTGACTAGATATGTTAGGAAAATATTATAAACTCTAATGGACTTCTTGGTGTATAAAAGAAGGTCCAGGGTATAGAGTTAGAAAAGAGAATCAATAGAATCCAAACCTAATAGAAATCAATAGAAATATACGAAGTTAGTTTTACAATTATTCTTCTTAGTACTTGTGTTAAGATTCCGCATTAACACATAGTATTCATAGTCTTTGTCTATCTTATAGTTGATTTGGATTTATTCAAGTTAGCTATTGGCTTACAAAAGGCTAATCAGATCCAAGACTTTGGACCTACAAGTGGTATCAGAGCCTTTAGAGAGACTCTGAATAAGAAGAATCACAAAGAACCACAGACAAACACCCTACTTCAGATCTTTACAAAATGTCTCAACCTGCTAATGATGAGTTTTCTCAACACCTCAGTGATGATGAGGCATCAAACCATGAAGATGCATCAGACACTGGTGCTGCACCAAAACAACAACAACGGGTGATTTCTCAAACAACTGCTATCTTAAATATCAAACTCCCAATTCTGAAGAAGGAGGAGTATGATATATGGACTATGGAGATGGAGCATTACCTTGAGTACATTGACAATGAAGTATGGAGCATTCCGCATTAACACTTGATATTCATAGTCGGTGTCTCTCACATAGTTGATTTGGATTTATTCAAGTTAGTTATCGTCTTACAAAAGGCTAATCAGATCCTATACCAAGGACCTACATGTTTGACTCCAGAAGAACTGGAGGTTTTGGCAAATGAATCTGCTTGATCCATCAAAATCGAATTTGTAAATATTTTTATTTTTCTCTTTATTTTGATTTATAAATATTTTTAAAAAAGAAAATACAAAAATATAAAACCAACAAAAAAGAAATAGAAAAATATAAAATCTATAAAAGCAAAATACAAAATCAAAAAATTTCAAAAATACCAAAAAAAATCTTCTCGTCATGTCTCTTGGAATTGATAACATTTACGTACAAGAAATGTCAATTAACATTGACACGGGTGTGTAAATGAAGTTCGAACAAGAGTTCAAACGTTTCAAAACATGTCATTTCTAAATTTTCT